>BQNB010043777.1:0-42573 GCA_026074375.1 Tanacetum coccineum | reverse complement strand
TGTCGTTCGATTATAACACGTAATAAATACGACCAACGATGCGTACATCGTTACCACGAAATCATACATATTTTTATATGTAAAGAATAAAATGCAATGCTCCCCCTTAACGAAAGCTCCCCCTAAATGAGGTCGTCAATGAATCAAGAATGCTACAAAGACATAAGTTAGTAGTATGTCTTAATATCAAAAGATAAACTCCCCCTAGATAGGGAGAAACCTGTAAGATGATATGATTAAGTTTCATGAGATTTTGAAAAGAAAAGAAAAAATTTCAATCCTGGTAGCCGGTTTTATCCAATTCCTTTGCCAAATGGAACCGGCCTTCCTGAGAGAAGGGAATCGGCTGACCTGCACTAAAGTAAGCTTGACCCAATTTTGGCGAAAAGCAAGTTATTCAAAGAATGCACTACACAAGTTAAAATAAGCAGCAAGCTAATGACAAAGCCAAACATTGAAGCATACTTGATCCAAGATAAACAAACTAGTAGATAATCAAACACAAAATTAAATTTCCATTTAGAACAAGCTAACCAGGAAGTAAAAATACGTCATTTTTGAACAATGAAAACTAAAGTCATGATCAAGTTTTAACTAATCTATCCTTCTAAACACCTAAGATCAGTAGAACTTGCAATCACCACCTTAAGGTTTTTGGTTCTTGAGGTGGTTGAGGCACTCGAGGATGTGGTGTAGCGTGAATCTTATCTCGTCTCAAAGATCATGAATGAGGGTTTGAGTTCGTTGGCAATGAGGGAAAGAATGTTTTTGAAGTTTAGGGATGGATGAGGGTCCTTCCATCCATAAGGATTGGTCAAGTGGGACAAAGGTATTTGATGGTGAGAGAATGGGTCTAAATGGTGGTATAGCGGTAGTATAGGTGGTGGTGAAGTAGAATGATGGTGTTATGGGTGACATTTGTGAGGAAATAGTAGTGAAAGGAGGGATGAGGCTATCTTGCACATTTTGTGCATTTTGGATTGCGGCTTCTAAGTGGTGGGAGAAGCCATGGAGTTGATCAAGTTCTTGTAAGACTTGATCCCTACTCATGAGTGGCTTGGGTTGAGCACTCATCTTACTTCCTCTTCTAGAGAGGTTGATTGGTGGGAAAAAGGGTTCGAAGTCCATGGACATGTATTGAGGGAGTGTTTGGTTGAAGTCTTGAGATGGTGATGGAGGAGGTGGATTGGAGCTTATAGGTGGTAAATCTTCTAAAGAAGTCAAGTAGGGGTGTGTCTCAATGGTTGAGCTTGGTGGAGTTGAGAATACAAGGGCTCTAGGAGCCAATGGTGATATTTCAATGCTTTGAGTTAGGGATGTTTGGCTAGCCATTGGTGATGGGATGGTGAGTGCAAGGGTGGTGTCAAAAGTGGTGGAAATGGGGTTGTTTTGTTGAATGGGTGAGGATTCGTTTGACGAAATGTTAATTACATTAGTTTTAGGCATTTTCCTTAGAGGGTTCTTGGTGGAAGAAGATGCACTTAAGGCCATTTTGAAAGTGATCAAGAAGGGAGTTGTGGCTGGTTTTTCTCAGGTTTTGATGTGTTGTGATGGTGATTGCAAACTCAAAACTAAGTCTTAATTTATACACTAAGTTCATGCAAAACATTTAATATCAAGTCCACTAACTTTTCTTTAAATATAATCATTAGAGTGCTTTTTAGGTCAAATAAGATAAAACCAGTCATTGGATTACCTTAAGACAAGTTCAACTAACCTATTTATGAATTTGGATAAAAAAGTTAACTACCTAAAATGTAAAAACGTCTACTATAAAATCGGCAGGACGGTTCCATTGGCTCAATGGAACCGGCCAGTGTTGCATAAGAAACTGGCTTCTGCAACAATGGTTCCTAAATTTTCAAAATTTCTAGTAATGATCTAAAGGAATTCTAGGCCTAATTTACACTTTTATTAGTGATCAAATGGAAGTACTTTACTATCCTAACGGCTCATGTATAAGATTCAATGCTTATGTTCTATAAATTTCTATTATGCCAAACGCTTCTTAATTCAAGAAGCAGATAATTATCAAAGAGCACAAATCACATAAAACGAGTCATAATACTAATCATTTTAGATTACAAACCAACATTCAAATATCCAAACACAAGAAGTGCGAGAAGAGAAATAATTCATACAAGTACATGTTCCAAGAGCTTAATCCAAACATACCTATAGAAAGTACTCACATCATTTAGCACACCCTTACTTTTTCTTTCTGAGATTGGAGAGGAAACGAACAAAACACTTGAGTGTCCCTTTTCTTTACATGAATTCAGGTGATTCTCCTCCTTCAATGGGTGGAAGTTGGTTAATGTAGACAATTGGATCAAGGGTGTAATTGTGCACCGGATTATTTTCTTCTTGATTTTGAGTAGGAGAGGGTGACGAAGATGATTCCAAAGGGGTTTGAGGGCGAGGCCTTTTCCCATCAACCATTATCTTACGTGCCTTCCCTTTGGTAAGAGGGATCATGACATGGTCCACAAGATGATTAATATCCAAGATAGCATAGGATGGGTGGTGTGGACATGTCTATAGAGACGAGTAAGGAGCATTCCATATGGAAGCACCATCACGTCGCTTCTAGTTACACTCTCCATTATTTTGGCAATGTAATAAGCTAGATAGAAAGGTTTTTGAATGGAAAGACAATAGAGCATGTATGCCATACACACATTAGGATGATCTTTGTTTCCCGATAGGCTCACGACATTTTCGCTAAGAATAGTTTCCCACTTTTTAAAGTCAAGCTTGACTTCAGAACTCAACATTTGATAGGGATCAAGAACAACGGGTTTCTTTTTTATTTTTCGGGTTTTGCTAGTAGGTCTTTCATAGAAAATGGTGTCACAGACCACTTTAGGATATTCAATGAGAGGCAGGTAGATGTTGGGATTTGGATCGATGTAATTAGGAAAAGATGAAATAGACCACTCGTTCGAGAACATGCAGACACCTTGACAAGGGACACGAAGAACTCTAGCTAATTCCTCGAGACAGAGACAAATCTCAACATTGATGATAACAAAAGCGATGGGAATTATTTCATCCAGGTTTTGAATGAGACGAAAGCTTTTATAGAATTAGAGAACAAACATGGGGCAAATTTGTTCATTGATATCTAAGAGACACTCAAATTTTATTGTTGAGAAGGTTTGGCAAAAATTTGATTGGTCATCTAGATAAAAGGAGTAGATAACTTGACCTTCATAGAAATATGGACGTTCAAGGTTTTTGTAGATGGCTACTTCTTCCTCGCTAAAGCCTGGGGTTTGTGGTATTTAGGAATGTAGAACGCGGTGTCTTGGTGATCGATTTGAATGGATTTTGGCATTTAGATCCTAGAGAAAATAAACAAAATAAATCAAACGAAAAAGTTTCAGTTTATATGTCCATTTTAACGTATATGTCGAATAAACTCAAAATGTCAAAACACGAGTGTTCAAATCAGAAAATGAGTTTGTACTCCTTCTTTTGGGAAATCAATTTAGTTTTTATGGTTATTAACAATGTTAAACCGTATCTATCTTTTACCCTTTGATTTTTCGAAAATATTTAGACATCGATTTTATATGCATGAACTATTTTCTAATGAAAACCAAGATGCAATTCCTAACTAATGTCATCTTAGATATATAATTATGTTAAATTCTTCGATGAATTGGGTTTTGTAATTGACGAGCCCTATTTATTGAAAGAAAATTAATCTAGATTTAAATCATAGAGATAAATTAGGAATAATACTTATAATGTGATGGTTTGCATGTTTTAGATGATGATTTTGTCAAGAAAATAGGTATGGAGCAAGAGGTTCATCAATGGTGGTTATGGAGGATAAAAGTTTGAAACAGTGTGGTGATAGAAAAGAAGACTAATGTTTTTTTCCTGTCAGATGGCTGGCTCTGTCCCAGCTCTGTCGGTTCCTTCTTTAGAAGGGAACCATCCTTTATAGCCGATGGAACCGGCTAGGGACAAAAAAGGAAAATAATTTTTTTGTTTTATTATTATTATGAGTGTATTATTTATAGACTTGTAAGATAACAATTTTCATTTGTTTTGTTATTTGTTGCTAATGTATTTTTCATGCGAGAAAACGAGTGGCGATGATGAAAAAATAACGAGCATGCGATAAAGGTAGGAAAATACATTACATATATTTCATTTCAATGCTCAGCGCAATACAAAGGATAGGAAATACAATGGTAATGTAAAAAGCTAAAACAAAGAACAAATCTCCGTGTGAGAACTTCATCATCAGATAAAGAAGCATTAGGAGCGAGATGATGATGACGATCATGACGGGGCTTAAAATTTCCAAGAGGATTTCCATGATGAAATGGTTTGATTTTTGAAATGGATGAGAGTGAGAGTGGAGGAGAGGAGTTTATATAAAAATAGGGATGTCGTTTGTTTTTATGGGAATACGTAAGAAAGATTTGAATTTTGAATGAAGAAGCTTAATACCCAAAGAGTTGCGTTTAGACAACATGACCCGAAATAATAATGTTTAGACGAGAAGGTTTTATGGAAGAAGCGAGCATGGTGTGCTAAACTGAGTATACGAAAATAACATTTACAAATAAGCAATTAAGTATAAGCCTAAGAGCAAATAGATAATAAAGCCCATAACACGATTTAACAATCTATAAACATATAACATATATTTTACAAGCCTAAATGAAGATAAAACATAGAGTGTGTACCTTGTAATGCTTAAGACTGATTTGCAAGAAATCGATTCCTCATGGGCTCATGAGCATGTAATTAAGCCAATGTTGATTATGAAAAGTTGCAACATATGTTCCAACCCCACAATATAATTTTCTTGATAGATCCGTAAAAGATATGTACATTTTACTTTGAAAATATATTTGAAAAGATTAATGGGTTTTAATTTAGACTTTTATAAAAAAATGTTTTGGCCTAAAAGAAAATGTTTGATATAAATCCCTTATTGTTGGTTCGGTTCCCTTTGCTAAAGCAGTCCGGTTTCATTTCTAAATGGAACCCGAGGAACCGGCTAATCAGGCCCAAATTCGAATCTAAGCCCAACCAGAATTTTGAAAAATAGTTATACTAAAATACTTGTATTACAAACCATATGAATGAAAAGTTTAGAAATGTACCTCTTCAAGATGTGACATTTGGTGATAACAGAATTCTAGAGATGACGGTCAAGAGTCAGTGATCATTTTTGATGATCCTCCAAGCTATTCTTAAGGAATAATATATATAATAAAAATAGATCCAGAAAGAATTACTATGTTCGAGAAAAAAAGAAAAAGAAATTTTCTTTGTAGTTTTCAAAATTTATTTTATCGGTTTTTAAAGATTTAAAATACAATATATTTTAAAGATATTTGGTAACCTGCTCTTGATACCAATTGTGGAAAACTAGATAAGGGTTGAATTGTTTTACCAATTAAAATTACGATTTAAAGATTTCGTATTAAATTGTTTAGTTGGTTATTAGATCTATTTGTTATACACACATGATTTAACGATATATGTAAAACATAAATGTAAAGGATATGGCACAAGTATTTATAGTGGTTCGGCTACAAGGACTCCTTTCTTGCCCTACTCGGCTTTTCGAGTCACCTACTCAAAAGTTTGAAATCACTACACATCAAACTCCTTCAATCGGCGGAGAAGCCTCATAATGTCGCTTACCTTTTCTCCGGTACTAAGCTAAATACCGAGTCCTATTATGGAAGAACCAATCCCTTGTCGCTTACCCTTTATCCAGTACTAAGCTAAATACCGTGTCCTAATCATGGAAGGACAAAACCCACAACATTCACCTTTACTCTAAATGCTAGGTTTTAACACGCATAGAACCGACCACACAATATACAACCCAAATCGTAACTTTCTACTAACTAGTTCTTCCATATACATTCTCGACACACTAAAATGATAGATTTAAATGAATCTGATGACTCAAGATCAGTGCATAGATCTTCATGAGATGGGAGATACTTGCAACAGGCGAACCTTGAAGCTTGATCTCGTATGCAAAAACCAGTAAATCTTCTCCTATTAAGAAAATCACCAAAAAGCTAATATGATATAAAACATGATCTAAGATCAGAGGTTAGATGAATGCAGATGAAAAGTATATATGAATGTATATATAAACAAGAGAAATGGCTTGGTATTTATAGGAAAGTTCTAGCACTGTAGCACGGATCCGCCGGTTCCATCTACAGGATAGAACCGACCGGTATAAATCTATGGAACCGGCTATCATGTAGCACGGTTCCACCGGTTCTGGGAACGCCAATGCAAAGTCATGGAATCGGCACTTCTGACATCAAATCCGAATTAAGATTGTGTGATGTCACCAATGGTGTAACTAACTTCAAAAATGATTTTTCTATTTTGTAGAAAAATAGAATATGTTTAAAGAAAACCTTATTAGGTTTACTTAGATAATCCTAAGTGTTTACATTATCAAAAAGTGAATACTTTGAACCAAAGTAACTAAGATGGTTTGTACAAAATATATTATGTATGTTTTGATAAGAAATGTTTATAGTTAATGTATGATGCAAATGGTTAGTATGATACGGATGATGAATGCATGTTGATGATAGTCGAGTTAGAAAATTATTGGTTTAAAACTAATGAACTTTATTTTCTACTTCCATGGATTTTATGATTGTCATCGACAAAACACAGATAAATGGTAGAGTATAAATAAATGTTTTTATGGTTTATTTGTATTAACAGCATTTAAACTTGTCATAGTCTGTCGATCCCACTAGTTTCTTCACTATTCATTATTCAACTCCAAGTTTGAGCACTTGCCTCATACTTTTGAAACACCTATGTCACCTTGTAACCCACAGTCTGGAAACATACCGATTCATTTGAACGCGACTTTATCCCATCACCTTGTAACGTTTCATTTTTTGGAACACGACTTTTGGAAACACAACTTTATATCGTCTTACTCTTCCTTACTTCTCATGATTTGTATAAACATGCTGATGATAAGACAAGGTCTAAGTTATGCCGCCATCGAGCAATTGATAGCCCAACGTGTAGCTGAGGCGATAGCAGCTTATGAAGCAAACCAAAACAACCAAAATGAAACCCAAAATGAAGCTAGTGGCCATGCCGATGGAGTAGAGCACACTATGCGAGGATGCACTTACAAGGCTGATGCGGTCGTCGTAAGGGACTTCTACAAGAAGTTTTACAACTCCCTAGGCAGAGTACCTAACCGTTGTAGTAGTAGTATAGGCAAGACTCAGGGGTTGTTATCGTTCTAGTTGGGAAGGCTTGATCATGGTCTAACAAAATTCTAGGGGTTGAGAGAAGATTATTTTTGTATTTTTATATTTATAAGAAAGCAGTAAATCTATGGTTTGAGAGGTTGGTTTGTTTAATTACTAATTAACTAAACTAATATCTAATCTACTGGTGATAACTTTTATAGTAATTGAATGTATTTACTTAATCATGCACTACTTATCAGTTTCTTCTCCTAATCCTGTTGCCTTGTCACACTTGTGATGATATGTGTAACTATTTCCTAGGTCATGAACGGATTACACGAACCCGCTGCCTATTTAATATTCTGTTAGGGAAACGCACAAGTAAGGTAGTATGAAGACTATTACAAGGCCCCTAAGAGTACATTAAATGCATGTGAAATAACTTAAGAGGGATCAACCATATAAAGGGGTAAGGTAGTATGAAAATTGTTACCCGATGGTATCATTTCTACGCACCCACGTTTCCCTAAACGTGTCTACAAAGATACAAACAAAAGCTGGTTTTCTAGAACCTAACACGCACAATCATCAATCAAGAAGCAATAGTAAAAGGATCTACAATCTGACTTTCATGCAATCATAAGCAAATACAAAAGAGGTTTTAGCCTCGCATGTTATAAAGAAAGCAAAGAGATAAATCAATCATGCAACACATAGACATATTGAATGATTACGATAGTTTTATTTGATTACAACATGAATTGAAGAATGTATAATAGGGTTTTGAAGCCCTAAAATCGTCCTAATAAGCTGCCAAACGAACTAGGGTTTGTCCCCCTTTTTACTCTAAAGTTACACACCTAAAACCCTAAAAACGGATTTGTATATATAGGCATATCAACGCGACGGCGTCGCTTGATGCTCCTGACGCCGTCGCCACGTAGATGGTTCTAGATTCACTTTAAGTCGGCTATGTTGTGATGCCATCGCCAGTCTCTATACACCGTCACCAGCTAGATCACGACGGCATCGCTTTATGCTTGTGACACCATCTCCACATTCTGTAAGCAACATTTCTTCAAGGATTTGGTGTAGGTCCGTAATCTCGTCCGTTTCTTTTCTAAATGAGCCCAAGTTACGTGTATTTCCTCTAAATGCCTTCTAAATTGTAAATACCTGAAAAGGAACGATTAAGTACCTATTTTAGGCATAAATGCACGATTTAGGGGGTTAAATGACCCCGAAAAAGTGTATAAAATGACATCGCATCAAATACCCCTACACTTGGGATTTGCTTATCCTTAAGTAAATGGGCTTTTCTACCTAGACAATAGCAATATGAGGGTCATTTAACCTACTCTTTAAAAGTATTTTACAACACAACCTTCTAGACCTCGTAATTGAAAGCACGAAAAGTATATACTAGCACCTCACATATGTGTTTGGGATTCTCTCTTTCACTCGGTTCGAATATTAAATTATAACATAATGGGGAAAATGGAAAATCAACACTCATTACCTGTCATAGCATATAAAATACCATAAGCTTGGTAAAGGATCAAACCTCTACAGCTTAGGCGCAAGTATTATTCATTACTATCTAAGAGGTCTTTAAAGGGTTGTGGGGTGTAGGTGTAAGATAACATATAATGGAAACGGAAACGGATGGGATACATTTGGGTGGCTTTGGGTGAATTTGGAGTAGAAGGGTTAGCTAACTATTTATATGAATACATGCTGGTTTGGTTGCTAAGCCAAGCCTCGGATGAAGATATACAAACTCTACACAACTCTACATCAATCTCTTTCTTTTTATTTTCTATTTTTCTCTCTCTCTTTTTTTCAAACATAATACATCATAACATGGGGTTTATAACACGTACCCCTACACTTAAGCTTTTACATACTCGCTATTTACAATTTAAGTAATGACTCGTATTGAGGTGGATCAAAATAACATGAAGATCATCTAACAAACATATGGGGGTATTGACTTAACTTTTTTTCCCCATTCTTCCACGAAATAAATACTACAATGAATCTCAATCGTCCCAAAACTGTATTTACAAGGATAAGGACTTAACAACCGTGTACTCAAATAATTAACTTGGGTTAACATAATAATGTACTAAAAGCGATTACATACATGGTAGGCTAAGGCAATTTGGTTGTAACGATTGGTTTAAGGATTAACAATGTTCTTCATTAATAATCTAGAATCTACCAGAAAATTACAAGAACCGTGAAAAAGGATAGGCTCGGAGGGTTGTACTAGGGGTATCCTGCACTAATAATGAGTGCATGGCAAGGGTGTGGGATAGTTATATGATTGGTGTGACCATCATAACACTTACAGGTTTAAAACCTAGGTTAATCTTAGTGCCTCTTATCTAGCAAATCCTAATACCCACTATGCGGTCTCGGGATGCCTCACAAAAACAAGTTCTAGAATTTAACATACTATCGGTACACTGATATAATTTAATACCGATACCAATGCTCCAAAAAGGCGACAAAACCACATATACACATCTGTAACGATGGAATAGACACACATGATTGCTCACTCCTTAATTTGAGAAAGCTAAAGGTATAAACTATCTTGGGTATCAATATTAGATACCCGAATTCCTATAGATCTAAAGGCGAACCTCACATTTTTAGGGTGGAATTCTGAGGGTTTTGTGATAGTCATATAAATTCCTATCCATGAGATGCTATTAATACTCGGTTTTTGTTGGTATGTGTCATAAAAAATTTAAATTTTGGTTAAAATTGCCTTTTTATGCTATGTTTTGATATATTACCCATCGTTTTAAAGACAGAGAAAATAGCAAATGAAAGAAAGTTTTTAAGGCTTATTTCTCCCCTACACTTAAGTTGAACATTGTCCCCAATGTTCTATAGAAGTACCCGTAAGAACGAATAAAGGGAAAAGAAAACAAGTAAAAAAAACTAGTACTCCCCTGGTTTGCTCAATAATGGAGAAGAAACATGCGATAACTGGTTAAATCATCCTCCAAGAATCATACAATGAAACTTCCTAAGAACTTCCAAGCTTCTTCTCATCAAATATAACATGTAATCAAAGACAAAGGCAACTACACCAAGCATAAAATGTGCGATATAATAATATATAGTGTGAATTTAGGGTTGACTCTATAAAGCAGTAAAGAGAGGATAAGAGAATTGTTAAACTCATGGTTTTGCAGGTTTATAAAAGAATTACAACTTTCTTAAGTGTTGTACAAGTTACATTTTCAAAAATACTTAAAATTTTCGAGTTTTCTTATAACTGGGCATTTGACGCCGTCAGGAATATCCTGACCCCGTCATAAGTGTTGTGGTCACGGCGTCGCTTAGAGATCATGACGCCGTCTCCACACTCTGTGAAAACTCATTTTTTGTTTTTGATGAAAAATTTCCTGCACTCATTCTTATAAGTCATTTTCCTGTATAAAATGCTGCATAAAAACCTAAGAATTAATAATTCAATCATAAGACTTGAAATTGACGCGAATTAATCTAAACAATTTATTTCAAATGTTTGAATTTGGTTCTAAAAATTGGATATTTCCCCTACACTTATTTTGTTGCAAAATACCTTTGATTGCAAATAAGACGAAGTTAGAAACAAACAAAACATGATTAAAAAATAATTCAAACATAATAAAACAATCAATAAAGAATTAAGACACAAGACACCCCTAATATGCGGGAAAAGTAATTATTGGGTTGCCTTCCAAAAAGCGCTTTTCTTTATTTACAAGTCTTATAGCTATACTCGAAGTCACACGTTATTACGTGACTTCTCCTTGGTCGTCCATAGTTATATCGTCATTTTTATTGATGTCCAATACATTTTTTCAATATGGTTTCACCCGTTGTTTATTTACGACAAATCCGTTCCCATCTTCATCATACAGCTCAATTGCACCATTTTTTATGTCCCTGCGCACCGTTAATGGTCCGTACCATTTCGACTTCAGTCTTCCAGGGAATAGCCTTAAGCGTGAGTTGAAGAGGAGTACCTTATTGCCTTTTTCATAATTAGTCTGTGCTTTTATCCGTTTATCGTGCCATGTTTTTGTTCTTTCCTTATAAGAGATGGATGTTTCATAAGCATAGAGCCTCATTTCGTCCAACTCATTGATTTGTAAGAAATGATTTTCCTTAGCTTTTGTAAGGTCTAGGTTGCAGTTCTTAATGGCCCAGTAGGCCTTGTGCTCTAATTCGACAGGGAGATGGAACGCCTTGCCGTAGATTATTCTAAATGGGGTTGTTACAAAAGGGGTTTTAAACGTTGTCTAGAATGCCCATAATTGTTAGCCTTAATTCTATTTAGGTCAAACAAGAATGTTATCGGTCTTACTAGTCAAAGTTAGTCTTGTTAAGTATTAGGCTAGTCAGGATTAACAGGCTTGGATTGTAATCTAATATTGTCCGTGTTTTGGGCTCTTAGCCCACTTTAAGCCAAGCTCGACCCAAGATAGAAAGCCCACGAGCCCATGGTGGCCTTAGGGTATAAATAGAACCCTCTCCACACATGGAGAGGGTGTTGGTCATTTATGTGTGTGTTTTCATATGTGTAAAAGATCCTCCACCTTTTTCTCTTAATCTAATATTCTTCTATTTCTTTTCTTTATTTCTCTTGTGGTTTGAAGCTTATTTAAGATTATTGGGTTTGCTTATAGCTTATTGGTATAGCTTATGTGTTGTGATATGGATTAGTTATTAGAATAACATGAGGTATCATACACCAAGGGGTTTTTAGTGATTTTGGTCTTGTGTTTTTGTTGCCTTGGTTTGAACACTTCACAAAAGTGGGTTTTATTTTTGTGTGTTCAAAAACCATAAAGCTTACAACTTTCTTGTTTATTTACCTTAGTAGAGGCTAGAAGTACAAGTAGATCCTTGGAAAAACATCAAATTCGTGATCTTTTATGTTCTTTTTGGTTCGAAAATAGTTTTGGTCTAAGAATCTTGATTTTAAACTTTTTGTGTTAAAAACCATAAAGTTTGAGTTTTTATGGTTCTACTAGTCTTAGATAGGTAAGAAGTACAATAAATTTTTGGTAAAAACATCAAAAAATGTGTCTTTTGGTGATTTATGGTTTTTGGGTTTTGAACTAGGTTGGGCGAATTATACATACTTAGGTTGGGCGAATTATACATACTTAGGTTGGGCGAATTATACGCACTTAGTTTAGGCGAATTATACCTACTTTGGTCAGGCGAATTATACCTACTTTGGTCAGGCGATTTATACATTCCTTTTTAGGCGATTTATACATCTTTTGTTTGGAGTACTATACACTTTGCTTGGGAGAACTATACACTTTGCCTGGGAGAATTATACGCTTTTTCCTGGGAGAATTATACGCTTTTTCCTAGGAGATTTATACCATTTCTCTTGGGTGATTTATACATTTTCATTAGGTGAATTATACGGTTTTTTCTTTGATTTATAAAATCCCGTGAAATATTAACTTATTTTCCCAGTTTTATCAAGAATTATAAAATCTCGTGTATTCCAAAGACTCAATCACTTCATAAAACTTAAGATCCAATATCCATTCTCAACTTCATCAAAATGTCAAATACCAATAACAATTTGCAAATTCAAACATCAAGTGTTCTTCACAATGACACAGTTTCTTCGTGTTCAACTTCTAAAGTTCAAGAAAAGACACAACTTTCAATAAGTAGATGCATGGACAGTCTTAGATAAGTCAAGTCACAATTCAAGTTTCTCTCAGAAACTTTAGAAGATTTTGGTACCATGCCTATCTTCAAGAGAACATTCTCTTAAGAATTGGATTTACTAGAACAACATCTTACTACCGATATACTTTCTCAGACTGATTGCAACACTACTTTGACAAAACTCAGAACAAAGTTAAAAATGCTTTCAATTCAGAATTTAAAGAGCGTATGCAGAAATTTACAAGATTTAATGCTCAATTCTTCCAAGATGCAATGATCTGTAACATGGATTCCATTAGGAAATACACGCTTGAGATAATTCTTCATCAACAACGGATTCCGCAATTGTTGACACAAAAGAAGTTTATGCAGACACATGAAGATCATTTAAATACAGTTCAAGAATTAAATGTTGATCCATTGAAAGTTGATTCAGTTGTCATACAAAACACTTGTTTTGAGAAAGAAGACAGTAATTCAGAGACTACATTCAATAAACCAATAAAAGAAAGCAGCTTGAATTCTGAAACAAAAGATGAACATGCAATCAAATACAAGATGTCAAAACCAAAAGAAAGATGCATGGCATATTTTAGATCATTTCATTCACACCTTTAAGTTCTTTCAAATCAAGACTTAAAAGGCACTCGTATCGAACATGGATTCAAACGGGCATTCATGTTACTCTTTTGTCAAGATGATGAGACTTTCACAAGTAAGATGCTTCTCAACGTAGATCAACTACAAAAGCAACTTGACAAAGTCAAATTTTAAGAAGATGGATCAATGGCAGCCTTTTAGGTGATCAACAGAGAGTTTTAGCAATTCATCGATTCACAGTTTACCTTGGATTATGACAGTCAAATGACAAATAAGTATTTTGTTAAATACACTGGAATTAAAGTTAAACAGTTCAGAGAAACACTACTCCAACACATGGGTAATGTTAAGAAGTCTGTTGCTGAAAGAATACGTCATTAAAGACAATATGAAAGAAGGGTGAATAAAAGACAGATGCAGATGCAAGAAAGTAAGATTGATACGGGTAAAGCAGCATATGTTGATTTGGTTATCACAAAAAGCAGTGGAACAGAATCAGAAGTGCAAGATGACAGCAACAGGTCAGGGAATGATATAGATGCTGATGATGCAGATATCAGACCCATATATGACGAAGAGCCAATGGCTAAGGTACAGTTGACTGCTGAATGTAATATCTTTGCAATAGGACAAAAGCGTACTGAGCAACTTGAAATCATTCATGAAGGTAGGGTTGACTAGTATCCTGAACAATGTCAAGTTCAAAGTCCTATGCTTGATTCATCACTTGATAACCAGGCAACTGAATACTCAAAACAATCACTCGAGTATGAAAATATTTTACTTAAAAAAAATGTTGCCTAATTTCAAAAAGATTTTTCAAGAATGGAAGCACATTGTATTGCTCTTGAACTTAAATATCAAAATCAAGCTTTAAAATCAGGGCAACATGGTCAAATTTTGAATGAAACAAGTAATAAAGCCAAGATTAAAAAGGAAATTGATGTACTTGAAACAATGAACATCGAATTAAAACATAATGTGGCTAAATTACTTAAAGAAAATGAGACTTTGAAAAAGAATTACAAAGATTTGTATGATTCTATTAAAATTACAAGATCTAAGACTATAGAACAGACAACTTCTTTGCTTGCTAACAACACTGATTTAAAAGCTCAGATTCAGGAAAAGCTTTTTGCAATTACTGCTTTGAAAAATGAATTAAGAATGATAAAAGGAAATAGTGTAGATACTAAGTTTGTAAAAACATCAGTCTTGGGGAAACCGGTTTTACAATCACTCAGAAACCAATCAGTTGTTAGACAACCGAATGCGTTTAAATATGAAAGACCTTAAATTTTAAAACCACGGTTTGCCTCCCAAGTTGATATGAATAATAATTTGTCAAGACCAGTCACTCAACACTATTTGCCTAAGGGAAAAGAACCTGCTTTTGCTAAACCTAATCATATGATTGCATCTAGCTCATCTAAGAATAGTTCTAAGAAAATGCCAAGATTTAGTTCAAATGACATGGTTCATAAACACTATCTAGAAGAAGCTAAGATAAGGATACAAGAAAGAATTAGGAATTCAAAATCTAGTGTGATGCATACTGCTAGTCCCCAAAGCACTGCTGATGATAGCAAACCAAAACCTAGGAGCACTAATCACTCATCTAGGAGTTTGCTTGTATCTAAGAGTAGTTGTGTAACAATAATGGCTATGCCTATAGCAGATCACTCTAAGAATTCAAATTCTTTCTTAGATTTCAAACACTTTGTTTGTTCTACATGTCATAAGTGTGTCTTTAATGCAAATCATGATGCTTGTATAACAAAAATCCTAAAAGAAGTGAATTCTCATGCTAAGACTCAATCCAACAAGACTAGAAATAGTAACAAACTCGTAGAATAGAAAAGTCATACAGAAACCTCCTGTAAGACAGATCTTCAAAGGACGTAGACTTTCTCCTAATAAGACTTCCGATGTGTATGAGAAAACATCTCCTAGATCTGATCTTAGGTGGAAACCCATGGGTAGAAATTTCAAAACTGTTGGTCTTAGGTGGGTTCCTACGGGAAAGATACTCACTTCTTATACAAGCAAGGATGACAGTGAACCCACACATGGTTTAACTATAGATATCCCTAATATTCACGAATGCAAACAAACTCTAGATTTAAGTGTAGGTACATCAATCAATGTTCAGAAGGAACAAAGTTTTAACTTAAGTGCAGGTACATCTAACAATGTCAAGCCAGATAATCTCAGAGTGTGGTTGATGAAAAAGGTGATATCTCAGAAACCAGTGTTGAAGTGGATTCAAAACTGATCAGAAAAATGACGTTTGAGCAAAATGGTTCAAGCCTCATACCACAACATCAATAAAAGTTCCTACAACAGAAATGATAGTCATGATGTTAATGATAGAGATGGAAAGTCTATTCGGTCATTTGTTCGACGAATATTTCAAATGGAGTAAACCAAGTTGTTTCAATGTCTTTCGCTGTTACTACTGCTGATGCATACGATAAACGTCAACAACAACCAGATTCAACTTCATCTACTACTATCTCTGCTGATGGAAACTTCGACTTGTAAATATTTTTGATTTTTCTTTATTTTGATTTTTAAATATTTTTGAAAAACAAAATACAAAAATATCAAACCTATAAAAAGAAAATAGAAAAATATAAAATCTATAAAAACAAAATATAAAGTCAGAATGTTTCAAAAATACCAAAAAGAATCCTCTCGACATGTCTCTTGGAATCGATAACATTTACGTACCTAGAAATGTCTATTAACATTGACACGGGTGTGTAAATGAAGTTCGAGCAAGAGTTCAAACGTTTCAAAACATGTCATTTCTATTTTTTCTCTATGACTTATGTACATTTCAGTGCATAACTTGGACCCGAATGTAATAGGGAAGTGTACGCTTCAGTGCGCTTACTCTACAAATATAAGAGAAATCTTTTATCATGTGTTTTAAAAACCGTTGAACATAATTTTTGAAAAAGAACTTTCAATGTCAAATTGTCTACAATATAATTTATGGTATTTTTCCATAATAAGTGATATTTATTAAAACTGTGTGTTCAACACTCTCTTCCTTAAATATGTTTAAAAATTTGTTGTATCAATTTTCTCAAAAATGACATATTTATATGGGTCAATTTTTGAGGGAAAGCTTTTAAAACAAAGCCTTTTAATGTGTTGGGTACATCTCATAAATGTCAATTTTATGTATCCAAACACATTTTGTGAAATGAAAATGTAGAAACTATAATGTCAATTAATAAGATACATTGTTCACTAAGGCATCTCACCCCGTCTTCAACATACTTGTGGTGTCATATCATTTTTTCCTTATAATGTCAAGTTTTCAAAATTAATGGTATCCCACATACTGTGTTGAAGGGGAGCAATCAAAAAATGTTCACAAATTCATGCAATTCAATGGTAACATTTATCTCCCTATGATATTTTTCATGTTAAATTTTAATAAATTGGTATTTCAAATGCTAAAAGATTTATTATTTAAAATAAGGGGAGAAAATACGATTAAAATGTGATATAGAAAAATATGATCTTTAAGACTCTAAGTGCAACTCTTTCCTTCATGTGCAAAACCATTTCGAATCTCGATGCATATGTGTAAGGGGAGTATTTGAAAATAACAATGTTAGAAAATGGTTTTATGGTTTCAATCTATATATCCTCAACCAATTAACTCACAACGTTGATGAAGTCATAAGGTGGTTAAGGCTAGGTATAAGTCCAATGATCCAACCAGAACCAAAGGGATCTACCCAAGGATAATCTATAGTTAGAAATAGCAGTCCTTAGGTATGATTAAAGATGAATGAGAATAAGGGAAGAATGCTGACTAAGATTGAGCTAACACTGGAACAATCACAACAAGGTGTTAGTAATGACGTCTTGGTAAGCATTGAAGGGGTTAAAGAATTAAAAAGAAATGTATGGATAAAGGGTGAAAACAAAGCAGCCCTCTAAACACTTTAGTTAGAAACCGGGTCAATACATAATCTATCAGAATCACAAGATGATTGTTGGTATTAAAGAAAGACGTCATGGACCCAGTGATGCAATGCACAACCCTACCTAGCCATTCAGGTTTCTCTCAAAAGAAACTTGTCTCATGTGTCACGGAGATACACACGTTATCTATTGACATCTCACTCCGAGATTGTTGATATTGAATAGGTGGCAGTCTGCTCCAGCCTTCGAGTACTAAAACTAAAGTGTACAAATCTAGTCTAGAGCCAAGAAGAGATCATATTATAAATCTCATTAGGACACAATATCAAAATACACTTGTTGAACACCATAAAGTTCATAAGATGTAACAAAGAGTCCTATGCATTATCCTTGAGATCTTGCCAGAACATCCGAGTGATACTTAAGTATTCACAATGAAGATGGAAATCCTACTTGAGCCAATATCAAACAAGCTCTTGGTAGGTGACTTGCAAGATTTTATATGAATTGAACTTGTGACAACTGGATATCGACTTGGTTTAGTAAATGAATTGATGACTTAATCAAAAAGATAGTAAATATCTGATTCACTCTTATCGTGCTGTCTACTTTGAGACATTATGGTAATGAGAACATGCAAGCATGGTGAATCTAATACATATGTGTTAGAAGATCCTATGCTTTAAGCTAGAAATCCTGTCAAGGAGGTTCTTCTAAATTGAACCTACCTGATCACAGGTCAGTCCTTACAGAACCAGAGGTTAATGCAACCGAACTCAAGATGAATGACAAAGCCAAATTCATCTTTTATTGCTAACTGTTTTATTTCAGGATTAGACGACGGTGTTGCTGTAACACCCCCAAATTGGGTCGCAGCGGAATAAGGGTCCGGGGCATGTCACATCTTAGATCAATAACATAAGATATATATAGAACGACCATTAAAAGTTGTTTAAAACTGATACATTGGATTTAACAAACATTTGTTACAAAAAGACCGAAGCTTAACTTATTCACTGTCCATATTACAAAGATACTAGTTCATAATACATGATTCCCAAGATATAATGCAACCATATCTTTAAGAATGTCATCCCAAAATACAAAATCACTAATGTATTGCTTGCACCTTGTGCTTACTGACCTCCTTAAAAACATTGCTTTAAAACGACAACAATAATGTTGGTGAATTCATAGTTTTGACAAATAGTATAAAGTTGGGAACACAAGATATCCCCAAGTATATTGAATAATGCACGAGATGGCAAAACATCACATAATTGTAATTATGTTGCTCTAATCACATGACACTAAAGCTCGACATAATAAATGGCAATATATAATTGCCCACATTGCCTTTATTGATTGTTCTAACCCTGTAACATCACCTATCTACATTGTATACGTCGTTGCCTAGTGTATAGCTAATCACACCAAACGGGGATGTCAATCCTAATAGATCTATTCATAATCATTCGCCTTACAGAGACCATCCAATTGGTTATACCATAAATTAACAATTCATGATAATGGGCTCACTTGGTATCGCTACTTAGGCAACACGTCATCATAATGTATAAAATTATCCACTGTGACCAAGTTAAAAACTAATACACGTTTTCCACCCTAAAACTTATAAACAAAAGCCATGTAAAACTGTGGGGTCTATGAACTCATCTCGAGTTACTGATAATTCCAAATATACACAGATAAGCATCACGTAAATGTAGCGATGCAACCTAATTAAATAGGACGTATAAGAATAATCCTTTGATTAACTAACATCAAATACAAGTATAAGATAGCTACATCACCATCTATTTGCACTTTGAAAAACATATTTATTTTGTAAAAACATTTAATAAACATTTGTTTAGTAAATATGCATAACTTGACGCGTTCGAAGACCTTTCTTTACGTTTCATACGTCCACGCTTTCGTATTAACGACTATTACAAAAGATATCATTTTGGTATTTCATGTCCCTCTGATGAATATGATTACTGTTTATACCAGATAAAAACTTATTTTCTATAACTTAAATTAACGTAAAACTCATAAACGACGTATTTTTCGTTATAGCTCCGTTTTAAGCTATTATTTCGTAGCACGTTCTCGTAATTAAAAAGTTATATTTAATTTTTGAAGATTTCCAAAAATATAAGTTTCTAATGAACGTATCCTTTTAATAAATTATTTTAGATATTTTAATATAAATACTTGAAAAATTCCATAACTCCTTCAATTTATTAATTGATAAATTATGATTCTTAACATTTTGGAATCCTAGAAATGTGTATAATCTGTTAAAACACATCAAACTTATGTTTGTATAATTTATATAAAAGGTTATTTTATAAACCGCGTTTAATTAACGATAACTCGTAATTAGCGTAACTTATCGTTATAATCTGTTTTTCGAGTTTCTTATCTTTTTGAGATCATCGTGAGGTCATATTATCTTTTATAAGACATCAAACTCACTATTTGAAATTCCAAAACCAAACAGCCCCTTTATGTTTCTATAAGAATACTTTATATAAAAGGCATGTTTTATGTACTTTTTACCTTTGTAAATTTACCACAATGTCTTCCCACCCACACTTAATATTCATAAGTCATATAAATAATAAAGTCCATATGTCCATATTTTGTCTATTTGTCCCAAGTTAACAAGGTCTTAATCTCACTTTTAATCAAAACTTATTAAAGAAACCCTAATTTAACAAGTTTACATATGAACTTTTTATACATTAACCAAGTGTGTACAAGAGTTATACTTCCATTATAACCTTATTTTAGTATTCATATAACATAAACAAAAGTACATGAACAAGATTAATAAGTCATTTGCAATACTTTTACTTGTAACATATTAAGTAACCTTGAAAACCCTAATTTGTATATATTCATTTTTACACCTAACCAACATGGTATAACACTTATAGATCCATTTTAACATGATATTATCAATATCACAACATATATAAAAGTGTACAAAATGATGATCACAAGTAAAAACTCTTTTTACATGATTAAAAGTCCTAGATAGTGATTTTACTACATAAACATCATATATACATATAACCATGAAAAGGAAAAGTTAAGGGCTTTAGATAACCTTAGTGTGATGGATAATGATGATGAGAAATATGTGTTAAACCCTTATTTAGACTTTAAAACCAAAGCTTGCAACAATAAAAACCCTAGATTAGGTTTGAAGCCCTAATCTTACTTTCTTTGATAAATACTTGTAAATGGTTAACCAAGGCTTGCAAACACCTTAGTATATATTAGGAATGATGTGTGATGGCTTGTATATGTTGAAATTTTTTTTGTATGGATTTACTTGGAAGGGTGTTTGTTGCTGTAGGCTATCAAGAGAGAAAAAGAGAGGTTTTGTTGATTTTCACCAATGTGTTAAATGTTGTATGTGTTCTTACCTTTGTATACTAGTTTATATATGATTATACTAGTCAAAAAGTTTGCAATAGTAGTCTTGGAACACCTTGAGGGTCTTAAGGAAAGTTGTAGTCAACATGAAACATATTAGGCTAGGTTTTAATGACTAAGAGTTTGTACAAGACCAAGTTGGTGAAAATTGTGTGCTCTTGGTCTCCATATGTTGTTGTTGTGCCGAGGGTAGAGAGAGAGGGGGGGTTTCTAGAAGCTTTTTGATATTAACTTAATATTTAGTAAGAAATGTGTATGTCACAAGTTGTAGTTTTTGTATACAAGTGTTTATTTTGTACATATTAATGTCTTGGTTTATTTTTCTAATGTACAAAGTGACATATGATATTAACTTGGGTAAAGTTTAATAAAATTTGGGTATTGGGTACAATCGTGGGTATTTGTTGAAGCGTAGAAACATTTTGGTGGTTCCGGGTATGCCTAAACTTAATTTATCGTGAAACGTAACAATTTTACGTAACCGATAAAAATAAAATAAACAAAGACCATAATTATTCTTAAAATAATTATTTAATACTTGCTTGATGTAAACATATAATTGTTTGATGCCCGTTTACATTGAACGATCATTTTTAGCTTACGCGGTTTCACTTAATACATGAAATTAAAAGTAAATGCGTACAACACTAAAAATAATTAGTAGCTTTATTGACGTCGCAAATGACTTGAAAACACGGGGTGTTATAGTTGCAGCCTTATTCTAGTGAAGTCGGATTCATAAACCACATGCTCATACTCAAGCTTTCAAAGTTAATCATTTAGCATTAAGATTATTGATACTAAACTTCCTCACCATCAAAGATTCATAAAGTTAAATAAAGAATCGTCTATTGGGGAAGATTGTTAGTCGTATGATCATATAAGTCAAACAAGAATGTAACAAGTATGAGCATGTTGGTCAATAGCACAAGATGATTCAAGACAAGGAAATGATGCAAGATTAAGATCTCAAGAACTCAGAGTCAAAAGACGAAGGCTCAAGATCAAGATCACGAAGCATGAATGAACAAAGCAATTACAAAAAAGAAAAGACTAAGACAAGACCAAATAAGGCAAAGCTCAAACGTCATTTCTTCAACATTGGGGAAGATAAAGTCAAAACAAGATAACCTCCATTAAGAACGTCTACGTTGGGGAGATCAAAGAAGACCTCAACATTAGGGGAGATTGTTAGCCTTAGTTCTATTTAAGTCAAACAAGAATGTTATCGATCTTACTAGTCAAAGTTAGTCTTATTAAGTAATAGCCTAGTCAGGATTAACGGGCTTGGATTGTAATCTAATATTGTCCATATTTTGGGCTCTTATCCCACTTTAAGCCAAGCCTGGCCTAAGATAGAAAGCCTATGAGCCCATGGTGGCCTTAGGGTATAAATAGAACCCTCTCTACACATGGAGAGGGTGTTGGTCATTTATGTGTGTGTTTTCATATGTGTAAAAGATCCTCCGCCTCTTTATCTTGATCTAATATTCTTCTATTTCTTTTCTTTCTTTCTCTTGTGGTTCAAAGCTTATTTAATCTTATTAGGTTTGCTTATAGCTTATTGGTATAACTTATGTGTTGTGATATGGATTAGTTATTAGGTTAACAATAATGCATCATCTAATTTATGGGACCAATGTTTCTTGTTGTTCCTGATGGTTTTTTCAAGGATACGTTTTATTTCCCGGTTTGTGTTTTCAACCTGCCCGTTCATTTGAGGGTGATACGCGGTTGAGAATCGGTGAACCACTCCATACCTTTTCATTGCTTTCTCCATTTGATAGTTACAAAAATGAGTACCCCTATCGCTGATAAGGGCCTTTGGTATTCCAAATCTTGCGAATAGTCTCTTGAGGAAGTTTACAACGTTCTAAGCATCATTGGTGAGGAAGGCCTGAGCCTCTACCCACTTTGATACGTAGTCAATAGCTACCAGGAAGTATTTGTTTCCGTTTGATGAGGGGAAATGTCCCATAAAGTCAATCCCCCAAACATCGAATATTTTGCAGAATTAGATGTATTT
This sequence comes from Tanacetum coccineum, assembly GCA_026074375.1. Classification (NCBI taxonomy): domain Eukaryota; kingdom Viridiplantae; phylum Streptophyta; class Magnoliopsida; order Asterales; family Asteraceae; genus Tanacetum; species Tanacetum coccineum. The sequence goes on along the minus strand of BQNB010043777.1, from coordinate 19,608 downwards.
TTAAGGTGTTTCGTCCCTTGATGAGATGTTTCCTGCTTGTTGACATGCATCGCAAATTTGTACCAACTTACGTATATCTCAGAAGATAAGTGGCCAGTAAAACCCGGCCTCAAAGACTTTTCTTGCGGTGGTGGCAATGCCATGATGTCCTCTAGATGGTCTGCTGTGACATTGTCGAAGAATTTGTGCTGCCTAATCTTTGGCCACTGATGACATCAAATAACGTCTATTTTATAGCATCATTTATCCCATGTTATTTACCCATTTTGTATAGTTATTGCAAAGAATTGTTACTTAATTGTTTATATTTGAGAATTTCAGTAAGTATGGAGTAATTGGTTAAAGTTAGCAAAAGGCGCGCATTCTGGAGCTTAAATGAAGATATTTGGAAGATTACTATTCTGAAGACCAATACGCCGTATCCATCAAGGAAGATACAGCGTATCCGTGCCTACACTCACCAAAGACCACAGAGGATTAAAGCTCAATACGTCATATCCAGAGAAGCTTAATACGTCGTATTCAAGAAATAGTATGTGAATATTCTGGAAGATATCAAGCATGGTCCCAACTCCAAGAAATCCCCAATATGGCATATCCACTCCTTGGATATGCCATATCGAACTGACTTCGAGACCTTATAAATAGAAAACTCAAAAACAAGTTTTAAGTGTGCTAAATCATATTCTCGATACCTAAACCATAAAAGTCGATTTTTAGAGGAGAAAAAGAGCAGAAGAGGTCGAGCAATGTTATCAATTCCATAGGAGACAATGTGTAATTCTGTATACGTTAGTAATCGTTTAATTTTTGGTATCATTCGTTAACTCGGTTAGTTTACCTTGGCTAAATAATTGCTCTTGTATTTATTATGATGTTTGAAGGCTAATACCTTTGGGTATTAGCCATTATTATGAAGATCTAAATGTTTGGTATTTGTTTATCTCGATTTCTTGATTTATCATTGAATGCTTGTTTATGTTTATCAATTTATACTTGTTTACGCGCTTTTGTTTGTGACCAATCATTTAACTGGATCTAGTGATACGGACCAAGTAGATCTAGAGTCTGGGATAGCTCTCCATATAGTAATTTATACATCTAGAATAATAGTTACACAAATATTGTCCTTCTAAATCTGTGTCTAGGATACGCTTCGGGCTTAACTAGTTAATTGGATATTGCCAATGGTTTATTGATCGTGTTGACTAGCAGGTGACCTAGATAATTCAACAAGTAATGTTCTGATTCCATTGGATAGTTGGACAAGTGGACTACTAGTGTATAAATTACCATTAAGCGGTAAGTAGGTAAAGTCTCTATGAGCTAGGGTTTAACAAGATCATCATTGCTTTAATCCCTAAGATAGATTATAATCAGCAAATTAGGATGCTTTATGCGGATGCTTTAATTGTGACAGAATTAATGTGTCTAGGTCTTAGGATGATGTAACGCCTAAGTCTTAAGAATGATATGCCGCCTCGAGAGAAGAATCATTGCACTTAATAAACAAACCAACTTTCTAATCGAATTAATAATGGTTAATACAGTTTTCTTATATAAGGCTCAATCGCTCTTTTATTCTTTGTTAATTAGATCGCGTGGGTTAAAGTTCCTTGAATTGATTATAGTCACCAACCAAATCGTACCAGTCTCTCAGGCTGAAAACCCTCATTTTCTTGTTAGAATTAGGAACTAGGACTGACATAGGTTTAGAATAGGATATAATTAACATAGATTAGATAACCAAGATATTAATTGAATTGATAGATTTAACCTCGCTTCAAGTGTTTGACACCCTCCTTACCACAAAACTACTACCGATTGGGTACACTGCCTGTTAAAGTGTTGTTTTTGGTTTAGTCGGCAAAATATATAATTAAAACTTGAATCAATAAAATATACACCACACAACAACACATCAAGTTTTTGGCGTCGCTGCCGGGGAGTAAAAATTAATTTTGATTTTTATTTGATATTTTGGTTTTTAACATTAGATTAGATCTAACCCTTAGGAGTAGTGTAGAGTTACTTTTATTCTTGCTTGTTTATTATGTTTGTGTTATACAACGTATTCAGTCCTTTAAATACGACGTATTGGTTATTTAACTGCCTTTCTAGTAAGATTATTGCAGGATGGATGACTCTAACATGACTATGGAAGAATATATCAAGCTTGAGGAAGAAAAAGCTCATAGGAGTGGTAAGGTGTATAACTAAGAAACTGCTACGTATGGTAAGATCTAGGATAATGAAGACGTTCGCGACCTCGGATCGGTTGAAATTGAATTCCCAGCTATAGTCTTTAACGACACGTTAACATCTGAAGCAACACTCTCGTGTGAGCCTACGGTAAGTTCTCTTAACGATAATAAATTTAACTTTAAAATATCGTTTGACGAATTCAACGATGAAGATTACACGGTAATTTTGAACTCGTTTTCTTATAAAATAATTTCTACCAATGATTTGAAAACGGATTTGGAAAATGATAATGAAAAAGTCAATATGCCTTCGTTTCCGTCACCCGAGCCTACGGTCAGTTGTTTTGATGATTTAGACTTCTTTAATGATCTTGAGAATGAATTTCCAGTCATTGTTTACAATGATGCTTAAACGTCTAAATTAGATGATTTAGACTACTTTAAAGATTTTAAGAAAGAATTTCCAGCCATTGTTTATAATGATGCTCAAACGTCTAAATTAGATTTCTCAATTGAACCTGTTTTAAATCCTCAACATATCGATGAATTGACTTATTCCATGTTCCTAAAATAACTGTGGATCAACTAATGCTTCGAGTCTTCCCTATATCCTTAACTGGAGCCGCAAGTCATTGGCTAAGAAACGAACCTACCGGTTCAATCAAAACTTGGGAAGATCTTAAGACTAATTTTTTGAACAAATATTGCCCACCTGGTCAAACTGCGAAGAAAATAGAGGAAATTAACAACTTTCAGCAAGAGCCGGATGAAACCCTTTATCAAGCATGGGAGCGCTTTAAAGAACTCTTGATGAAGTAATTTTGTTCTATAATGGGTTGGATGTTCTAACACGACATATTCTTGACTCAAGAGGTGCCGTTCCAACTAAGACTGTTGCAGATGCCAAAACGGCCATCCAAGAAATGGTTGAATACTCTCAAAAATGGCACAATGGAACATTTAGAGGAAGAAGTACTGAGACTTCTGACGGACTGGCTACTATACAAGCACAACTAAACAATCTAGGAAGGGAGATAAAAAAAGGTGAATGAAAAAGTTTATGCAGCACAAGTAGGATGTGAAATCAAAGGACCCCATTACACCAAAGATTGCCCACAAGAAGAAGAAGGGAAAACCCTAGAAGAAGCTTACTATACGCAATTTGGTGGATCTTTTCAAGGAGGGGGATATAGAGCAATAGCTCCAAGGTACTATCAAAGGAACAACACCAATCATTCGTACCAAGAACGAAGGCAATCTAGGGAAGATATCATGAGCAAATTCATGAGTGAATCGACAAAGAGACACAAAGAAAACTCTAACTTGATTAAAGAAATCCGAGCTTCGACATATGCTGCAATAATGGAACCAAGGAGCATCAATTAACAAACATTAGAAATTATAAATCAGGCAAATGGAGTAAGGTACTAAGGAGAGGGATTTGAAAGTCCTCCCAAGGCTCAACTGAAACAAACCCAAGAGGACCAAGTCAAGTCGATTTCTACCACTATTAAAGCTGATTCACACTCGATACGCCGTATTTGATGTAACCAACACGTCGTATCCACTGGACAGAACAATACACTGTTGTAAAAGTCAAGACGAACGACGGTTCCTTTTCCAAGTCATTTGGATGATCATTACTGTGATGAAAAAGAGGGGAACTATGGACCAAAATTCACAGAAGCTTATGGAGTTTCACTTATCAATAACACCATACCCCAAAAGGAGAAAGACCTAGGGAGTTTCACCTTACCTTGCTTTATTAATAATACTTGTTTTGACAATGCCCTTGTTGACTTAGGAGCTAGCGTTAGTGTTATGCCTCTCTTGACCTACCTTAACTTAGGATTAGGCGAATTAGCTTACACTAGGTTGACAATGGAATTGACAGATAGGACTGTGAAATATCCAAAAGGAATAGCTAAAACGTAATAGTGGGTATTGGACACATTTACTTTCAGTAGCTTTATTATTTTGATTGCCCTAGGATATCAAAGTGCCCTTGATCCTCGGAAGACCATTTTTATCTACCGCCCGTGCTAAGATTGATGTTTATAAAAGAAAGATTACGTTAAGGGTTAGGTAAGAAAAGATTATTTTCAAAAGTGTTAAACCTCGTAGTAGTATAATTAAGAGGGTCTACATGCTAAGTTTGAGAGAAAGAATGGAGCTTGATTTAGAAGCTAGGCTCATGGGAGAGACTTTGGTGTTGAATAGATCATTAGACCCTTTCTTGGGAGATTACATTGAATTAAATGATCTAAATAAACCATTTGAGCTTAGAAGAGATCAAGGAGATGATTTAATGCCCACCATTGAGGAAGGTGAGGTAATTGAGGAATTTAGTTATTGTGATGACGATAAGAAAATCCATATAGATTGTACCCACAAGTTAAAGTTTTCATGCATGATAGGATTTGAATTTACTCACGCTAACTTTTTCCCATTATTGTATGTCAACATGATGTCAAGAAAATTTCATAATTCAATAATGAAAAATAAGATGGTGTACAAAGGGGATAATGTTGTAGGAGCCTTAATGAATGTGCCTATCTTTGTTGGAACTTTTTCTGTTATGACTGATTTTGCAGTTTTGGAGGATATGGATGCTTATCATGATGATGGAATGGGCGATGTTATTTTTGGCGAACCATTCTTAAGAGAAGTTAGAATTAAAACAAAACAGTTCGAAGGGATTATTACCCTTTACAATGGTGATGATGAAGTAACTTACCAAATGGTATGATCACATCCGAGGTTTAAACGCCACACTAATGAGCAATGCAACAAGATCCTACCAAAAGGTAAGTGAGAAAGATGAAAGGAATGGAATCTCGCATGCATACCAAAAGCTTAAGGGGTTCTATAAAGGAGTTTTGAATCTAGGACCCAATTACATTCGAGATGCGAAGATGGAAGAATGGCTCACACGCGGGCACATTAGCGTGCATGAGTTGGAATGAAAAGGAAGCTGAAGAAAAGTCTAACTTAAAGACTTTGTTGTAAACAAAAATGCTTCCCGGGAGACAACCCGGAATGTTATTTAATTTTGTTATCGAGTCTGTCTTCCCAGACATCAATACGGCGTATCCGCCCATACCATACAGCGTATTGATTGTCTGGACGTTATCAATCCTTATTTTTCATGCACTTTAAAAACATTATTGTCAGTTCTGCGAATACACTGTATTCATTCACTTGATATTCTGTATCCACAGTCTGACTCGTAATTAGTTTGTTTAGTTTAGTTTAAATTTATCGTAGGTACCAAGATAGGAATACATCTATTTTTCCTATATTTTACACAGGACCTCGTGAAAGAAATATAGATGAAGTTGGTGGAATGCATATTTTTCTGGAATTTTATGTGTGTGATGTTTTGTGTAGGACTCAGATGCTTTTCAACAACCAATGTCTCTCATATACCGCAACTTGGAGAATCTACCGAGAAAATATCAGGGAAGTTTCTCATTCTAATTCTTTTTAAATTCCCGTATTTAATGTTTTATCTATACAACGAGGATGTTGTATAATTCAAGTGGGGGATGAATTAAATGTTACTCTGTCCTATTTTTCACATTAAAATGCTTATATTATGCTCAAATTTAAAAAAATTTCAAGCATACTTTTGTGAAATTACATGATACATAACCCGCACACAATAACCCTTGTTAGATATTGTGAAACCTTTCCGTTTCTAAATGTTTACCTAAATTCCACAAAATATGAGTACTGTCAGTGATGTTGTAGGACTTTAGGAACTTGGTTGGTATATCACTCGAGACCACAATAATGAGTATTATGGATTTAATTGGAGTAATTTTTTTAAATTGGTAAATCTTAGGATTGCACCCAAATTTCCTTTACATGTTGCTTATTAACTAACTACATCAGTTAGTTATCCTCCCGTTTAAACCCTTTTCCACTCTCATCTTTAGAGTGATGATCTACTAGAACAACCCGTAGAGCCAATCCTTTAGAAATTTACACCAACTATTTATTTCATTACACCCTTAACACCTTAACCTACCTGTTAGATTAAGTTTATATTTATAGTTGTAGTTGCTTAAAGTGTAAGTTTGTATTTTCCCGAGTCTTGTGTCATTTCTATCTTTGGTGCGGTTTGGAAATCTTTACATTGCAAATGGAATGTATATTAGTAGGTCAAAAACTCATGTGATTTTACTATTACATTATTGGTGAATCCGAAGAACGACGAACTACCGAAGGAAATATCCGGAATTATTATGGATCGTGAATATGGTGAAACTAGACCGCGATTTCCCCGAAGAATGTTGGTAAAAAATTGAAAAAATGAGAAAAATTCCAACAAAAAGAGAAAGTTCGAAGATAATTGTTTTGCAAAGAGCATTACCGAAGGAATTACATGAAGGATCGATTATTTGTTGATACGTCTAAAAAAACCAACGATGTAGAGTATTGTAAAAAGTGGAAGATATCGCCACTTGCCTTGTAGAGTATGTAAAGTTTTGGGATGATTGGGAAGTTGACAGTTACAAGAACGCCAACTTAGGGTGATTGTTTTGTATAATGATCAGACGTTGTAAATAGTGTGTCCTTTATCATGGTACAACGGTTAGACATAAGTGTCTAGCAACTTGTATCTTAAGGTCATAATCTATTTGTTTTTTTCTTCCTTGATTTTTATTTAACAACAGTTTACTTCCCTCTCACCTGATGATTAGCTGCTGGTTTTACACGAATGAGGGTCCATACGAACATGCATGTCTATTCTGTCGTTACGGCCATGTATGCATGTCTTGTACCTCGTTGGTTTATGACTTTTGGTGAAAGTTAGAAGGTTCTTACCCTATATCATTCTTCATCCTAACGGTCACTTCCAAGAATCTTCACAAAAACTATCTTCACACCTGAAGAACCAGGAGCACTGTACAAGCGCTACCAGCTCAAGGCTAATCAAACGCCAATCAGAATGGATAAATCTGACGCATGGAGATCAGTCGCTCAAGACATTCAACTTTCAGCAGCAAAAGAAGCAGTTAAAGCCATGCGAAACCTACAAGCAATCATACAATGCAAATCCCAGATATGCTTTGGACAATCAACCAAAGACAACCACTGGTCAGACCAAAGAGAAGATGTTCGAGTTCAAAATAAAGAAGCCAGAAGAATCCTCATCGAACTGGAAGCCATGGCACAAAGATTGGGACGCAATAACATCTAACCACTTAGAAGAAGACGCAATCAACGACGACGGCAAGTACCGCTACAACAGGAAAGGATTTTGTTGGGAATTCTGATTTGATGATTACAAAATCTTATATGCAACAATGAAGAAAGAAGAAACAACAAGGACTTAAGATGTAATATTAGGTTAGCTTAATATGTAAGCTAGGTTTTTATTGTAAACCCTAGCCTCTCTAGTTTATAAAGAGAGGCAGGGAGTCTGGTTTAGGGATCCATCCAAAAAAGTGTGTGTACACAAAGTGTAAAAGATGTAGACGTCTAGTGTAGAGATGGTGTAGCCTCAAGGTAATCAAGGTTTTCCTTGATCCCTGTTACAGTTCATTGATGTAACCGTATTATCTTGATCAAATAATATTGGGGCTGTGGAGAATGTTTGGTAAAACCTTGTTCAATATTTTTGTTCTTATTCCGCTTTGTTTTTATAACTTATGAACATTGATATTATCCTAGATAAAGGTCTAAACAACCTGAGCTTAAATGATCTAAGGAATCTTTAGGTTTTCACAATTGGTATCAGAGCCATGTGGCTCTCGATCTAGGATGTTACAAGGTTGTTTTGCAAGTCGTGTTCTTGGTGGAAAGAAGGTTCATGCTTCTGTTCTAAGCTATGGTGATTTTTGGTATTTTTAGGGTTTTTGCGACACTTTGAAAAGTTTGTCTTTAAAAAAAAATGTTCGTGTTTGCTTTTGAGGATGAAGCAAAGGATGTTAAAACCCAAATTCTGCTCGTTACGTATATGGTTTCCAAAGTGATGATTTAGTGACTAAAAAAGTGTCACTAAAAAGGGCGTCGTCTGGATACTTAAAAAAAAAGGATATCCAGATCATGTGATTATATTGAAACAACAGGTTGGCAACGTCAAGAGAAGGTTGATGTTTCAATTCTTAAAAGGAGCAGCAGCATAAAAAACGCAAGAAAAAGTAACAGCAGGTATGTGATGGTTAGTACTGCTACATATTGGTTAGTACTGCCAATAAAATTTTTGTACTGCTTGTTATTACGTTGAGCTGTTGAGTTAAGGGATAGGTTATTGTTGCTTGGCTCATGGGTTAATGCTGCTTGTTGAGTTGATTACTATCACATGAGGTCATACCATGCTTTATAAGTATCTCTTGAGCATACTTAGCTTGGTTTATAAAGATACCACAAAGGGATTGGTGGATCTGAATTCCTAAAAAGAATTTTAGCTCCCCCATCATAGACATTTAAAACTTGTTGTGCATTAGTTTTTCAACCATTTTGAAAGTTTTGGGTATGTAGAACCAAAAATAACGTCATCAACGTAAATTTACACAAGCAATATGTCTTCCCCATGTTTATTTATGAACAGAGTTGGATCAATAGAACCCCTTTTTGATAATCCTTTACTATACCGGAAGAGTTGAAGAGGTTCATCGTTACCAACACTCTTGGTGCTTGTTTGAGTCCAGATAATGCATTCTTTAGACGATAGAATGGTCAAGATGATATGGGTCTACGAATTCTATCTGGCTGGTTTACGTACACTTCTTCCTTCAAAGGTCCATAAAGAAATGTTGTCTTAACATCCATCTGGTATACTGGAAAGGATTTGTGTGCAGCATAAGCAACGAATAATTAGACAGCTTCCAACCAAGCAACTGGTGCAAATGACTCTTTGAAATCAATTCCTTCCTTTTGAGCATATCCCTTAGCTATAAGACAAGCTTTGTTGCGAATTACATTATTTTTCTCATCATGTTTAGTTTTTTCAGAGCCACTTCATGTTAAATGAAATTCTTGGCGAGTGGTCTGTCGGACCAATTCCCATACATCAATTGATAGATGGTAAAGTTCTACCTGTTCGCTTCAATTCCATGCGAATCAGTCATGCTTCTGTTTGATGTTCTTTGGTCGGTTTAACTCACCGAGAGTGCAACATACATATATAGCCATCTGGTTTTAGCTGACGTCTTGTTTCTAATTTGATTGAGAGCGGATTTATAATGACTTGTTTAACGGACAATTTTTGTCAAGATGTGTCAGAGGGTGTCGTTGATAGAATGTCATGCAATGTTTGATGAATCAACCATGACGTAGACGATGTCTCCCCTTGTTCTTGTATACTGTGTACAAAAGATGTTGATAAATTCATCTTCTTTAACTTGTGCATTTTCTACATGAGTTTCTGCTTGATTAATGTTCTTATCAGTAGTGGCAGTTGGTGCTTGAGTTGGTGCTTGAGGTTGGTGTTTGACAATGTAGTGCAGGGTGTTGTTTGAATGTTAATGGTGAATTGTATTGCAGCAAGGTTATTTGAAGTAGTGGCGTTGTGTGTGGTGTTGAATGATTTGGTGCATCAGCAGTAGTTACAGCGGAAGACTTTGTCAACATCGTGAGTAGTTTCCATTGAGTAATCATCAAACATCAGATAAATAGCAAAGCAGCTCATTTGACGTCTCTTACTGTCTTAGCTGCTTTTAAGGAACATCTTGACTGTGGGCACCGGACTTAAAATATCTTGTTCAAGTTCCGTCATGGGACATTGTGGAACGGGGTCAGAACTGACGTGATCTGACGCCATCTAAGGCAATTCGTCAAAGTTACATAAAGGGGGTTCAACTATCACTTATGTTCTCTTGTTATATAACGATATGCTCTTGGACTGAGTAGAATACCCTACAAAAATACATGCATCACCTTTTACTTTCATTTTGTCAAGATTTTCACCATCTCTAACAATGTAGCAAAGAGAGCCAAAAATGTAAAAGAACTTAACAGACGGTTTCAGCCATTGATGATGTGATAAGGTGTTTTTCTCATGTCGAGGAATTAACTAGTGAGACGGTTTGAGAGTTAAACTGATGTGGCAATAGACTTAAGCCTAAAAGTAAGAGGAACTCTTTGCGGCGCTTTGTTATTGTTCGAGTTCCTCAACAAGGCGTACGGATCGTTTTTGACAACGCCGTTTTGTTTAGGTGTTCGAGCAGTTAACGTTTTGTGTTTTATACCTTCTTTTGCAAAGTATGCATGAAGAGTTTTATTCAAAAATTATGTGTCTTTATCAGTTCGAACTGTTCTAACTTGAGCATGAAGTCCTCTTTGAACAAGTCTGAGGAAATCAATGAGAACTTCAGGTGTTTCGTCTTTAGACCTCAAGAAGTGAGTCCAAGTATATATGGAGTAGTCATCAACAATTATGAGAACATATTTCTTTCCATTAATACTTTCTACCCGCATGGGACCATATAAGTCCATGTGTAGAAGTTGTAACCGTCTTTTAGAGCTTGAGGTAGTCTTTGTGTGAAAAGACTTTTGTTTGGCTTTCCCCAACTCACAAGAAGAATAAAGATGATCTTTGATGAATTTTAACTTTGGAAGACCAATCACAATATCATTCTTTAACAACCAGTTGATGGAATCGAAGTTCAAGTGAGAAAGATGACGATGCCATAACCAAGCTTATGACGATGTAGCTTTATCCATTAAGCAAATTGGATTGGGAGTGGATATGTCTTGAAGAGTGATGAAATATAGATCTGTGCAATGAGATCCTGTGAGTAGATCATTTCCCTTCAAATTACGGATGTAACATGTAGACTTCTGAAAAGCAACTTCTAAATCCGCATCTCAAAATTGACCATCAGTAAATAAATTGTGATTCGGCCCTTTGACGTAATAAACCCTTTTGATAGTGATATTTCCCTAAACCAAATCTCCATAGCCAAGAATTGGTGCAATTTGATCATTTCCAAACTTCACCGTACCCAGAAATTTCTCCACAAAATTACTTAGAAGCTTGAGATTTCCCGTCATGTGCTTTGAGCACAACCTGAGTCGATGATGATAAGATATATCTCTACCGAGTGCAAAAGAATTAGAAGACAATAGAGTATTGGATACAGTGGAAAACCTAGGAGTCATAGGTTCCAAAATATTACCAGTTCAAGATGCATTTCCTAGAGGCATACTAACATTTGTGTTGACATTTTTCTATTTGGGGATTAGGTTCCATTTGTTTCCTAGATTGGTGTAAACTTAGGATACACCCAACTACATGTCTTACTACATGCTCATATAGCTTCCTGGTTGTGTGTCTAGGTTTTTGGCTAGTGGATTCTGAAGCAATTGTTCTCTTAAGGGGTGTTGTAGCAGATTGGTTCACAGTTTGTGTGGGTTCTCTAGTACTAATAAGCACAGCCATAGGCATTTTAGTCCTCTAGAATTCATGCCATTAATATAATGAAGAACACACATATCATGACTGTCATTCAGCATACAATTTCCACATGTAACACATTACATTCGAGGTCTTAGCATTCAAACTGTCATTACACGCAGTTATAGATGTTTTATTATTTGAAAAATTAAAATTCCTATGGTGGTCTTCTACTTCTTTCTTCTTCCCTTGACTATTGTTAGGCATGACTTTATCTTCCAATTGATTGCTCTTAAGCTGTGGTCTACTAACACTAGTAGTGGGAATTACTCCTGTAGAGAAAGACATGCGTTTGTTAGTTTTCCTAATGTCTTGAGGCAACTATGGTGTTCTAGTTTGATTGGGCCTTGTGTGCACTTTGTACATTCCTAGTGCAATCACATTTGTGTTCTTTAGAATTGACATCACATTCTGAGGTAAAATCTGTGTATTGACTAGTTTTGAAAAATCATTGGACACATTATTTGTGGTAACTGACTTTGACTTTTAAAAATCTATCTTTGCAAGAGAATCTAAAAAAGTAGTCGGTTTACCTAAAATTGATTGTCTTTGACTTTTAAAAGCATTCGGTTGTCGAATAACCAATGATTTTTTAAACTTAGTTTCCACAGATTTTCCTTTCATCTTTTTTATGAGTTTCTTCAACTCACTTATTGCAATTCCTTTGTCTTGTAATTGAGCCTTTCAAGTCTTGAATTCAAAATATTGTTCTCACGGTCTTTTCAAAATTGATTGTTGAACTGGTTTTTCTTTTGATAAGCTTTGTCATTTTTTATCTGTTCGTTACATTGTTGCTAATGAATGTTTAGATTAATCGCTTGTTTCTAAAGTGCTTCAAAACTCTTTGGAACATTGTTTTACTTTTTGAAAGTCTTTGTTCAAGACGTTCACATTGACAACTTTGGTCTAGAAAATCACATTGTTATATCAGTGAATGATCAAGAGTAGTATACACACCAAGTATAGCCAGTCCATGTGATCAGCATATTTATATTCCCTGGAATGTCAGTCAATTTATTAAAAACTATATTTTTTGTGTTTCCAGTTGTGATTTGAAAGAGTCTATCATGTTCAAGAGATTAATGTATCTAAGTCAGGCAAACCTTTCATGACTTTCAAAACAAGTGAATTTTTTCTAAATCAGCATGATTCTTCGGGAATTTGGGGGGAAAAAGAATTTTCTCAATTGTATTTTTAAATGAATGAATGGATCTATGTGACCAAAATATGTTTTTAGCTATTGTTTGTTTCCACAAACATTTCCACACCATCAAAATTGTGTCACACTACTTTTAATTTGAAAAGTTTTTAGTAGCTTTTACTTTTTGAGCCACGGAATGGATTCATCCATCTGTTTTTCTAACAAAGTTGTTTGTTTATTTAAAGACTCTTTTGAATTTTCATTCTTGACAGGTGTATGACTCATTTTTGACCTTTCTGAAAAATATCGTTGTTCAGGCGACTTTTCACGTTGTGGAATGAACAAATCATAAAGATTATTCAATTTTTCATAATCAAAAGGTCTGATTAAATCGCTTAATTTTGATCGACTTTCTTGGGCAAGACGAATCGTTTCGTCAGATTTAGGAGCTAACATTAGAGCAAGATTATCATTATAGCAACCTATATCATACAGACGAGGATTCGCTCTTTGAACTTTCTTGAGGAACTCAGGTTTAACAAAACTCGTTTTACAATTATGATTAAGCATATTCATTGTTTGAACTGATTAACCGGTTTTGTAGACAATATCATCCAAAGCTTTGACCTTATTTTCTAATGCAGTGACCTTTTCAATTTATTTGTGTTCACAAGTTTTGTAAAACTTAATTTGGGCCTCTTTTTCTTGTGACATTATGGAGATGGTTTCTTGATGTGCAAAAAGCTCCTTTTTCATTTCTGAAATTGTTTGATTTAAATCGTTTATCTTTCGAGTATATTCATTAAATGAATTTTCGGATTCCATTTTGTTGGACATTTAATCCCCTTTAGCTTTAGCACAATCAATTACCAATTTGGAAGCATAATTCACATCCTGATATTATACATGTTCAGCTTGGGAATTCTTATGGTCTCTTGAACATCAAACTGAGTAGTCTTTGACAGTTTCATTGTTTGCCTTTCTTTAAATTGGTTATTTTGATGTTCTAATCTTTTATTTTTGGTTTTGAAAATTCTCAATTTCACCTTTCAAATTTATCAACTAATGGTTATTATGTGATTCCAGTTCCTGATCTTTAGGTTCATCAGCATCATCCCTCCAGTCAGCTTGTTCAGCATTTAACTGAAATCCAGCTTCCTCTTGCTTACACAATATCATCTTTTCCTTGTGATAAGCTTAATCCTTTGCCCGTTTCAGTTTCTGACATTCCCTTGATACATGCCCATATTCCTTGCAATTATAACACTGAATCCCATACTGATGCACCACTTGTGTACCTACATTCTCCCTGCCCCAGCAACATTAACTACCCTCATTTATCATACCCAGTACCTTTGTTAATTCTTGAAGTATTATCCTAATTTACTCTACTGGTGTTTGATGAAGTTCTGAGGTTGTTGTTGGTAGGTTTGTAGATTTTCTTAAATGATAGAGAAATTAAAGCCATGAGTTTATCAATCTCCTTATCCTTTGACATTTCATCATCTTCATCAACCTTAGTGGGTTCTTGATCATAAGTGGGTGGAGGAGAGTTGACAATTGCTTTTCCTCTATTTTTGGTAGCAGCTTGTTGTGATCTGGTTGAGGAATTTTGAGTGTAGTGATTAGGATGGTTTTGAGGATGGTAAACTGGTTGTTGTTGAGCAACAAGTGCAAGTGGATTAGTAGTACGTGCTAGTCTTTAGCTCTTAATTTGTTGACTTAATTCTGGTGTTGCTTCAAAATGTCATAAAGTTTGTGATAGGAGACAGTCTTTAGCTCTTGACTCTGCTTAACAAGTGTCACAAACCTTTGCCATTCTGGTTGTAATTGAAGTAAGAACTGAACATTCACTTGATGATTGGTAACATCACACTAATTTCTAACAAGCTTATTCATCATCTTGTAGAACCTTGAGTAATACGATTCAAGTGATTCACCATCCCGTGATGTGAATTTCCTAAACTCCCAATATAAATTGGTTTCAAGATCTTGAACATATATTGATTCACCCTATTTCAACCTTTCAATTGCTTTCCAAATTTCACATGCATTTGGACAAGCATCAACTGTGGAGTAGATATTGTTATCTATCCAATGTAAAGAATATATGGAGAAATTATTAAACAACTTCAGCTTCAGCATTCAGTTGATCCCGTATGTCTTGTGAAACATTCATATAGTTCTTGATGACATCAAATAACGTCTATTTTATAGCATCATTTATCCCATGTAATTAACCCATTTTTTATAATTATTGCAAAAGTATTGTTAACTTAATCGATTTATATTTGATAAATTACAGTAATTACGGGAGTACTTGATGAATATTAGCAAAAGGCGCTGCATCTGGAGCGCTTAAACGAAGATATTTTGAGTTACTTTCTGACAACCAATAGCCATATCCATCAACGAAGATTACGCCGTATCCAATGAAAGACCTAATACAACGATATTAGAAATATAGTATGTGAATATTCTGGAAGATATCAAACGTGGTCCCTACTCCAAGAAACTCCAATACACCGTATCCAACCCATTGGATACGCCGTATCGAACCGACTTCCAGACAGTATAAATAGAAAACTCAAAAACGAGTTTTAAGTGTGCTAAATCATATTCTCGATACCTAAACCACAAAAGTCGATTTTCAGAGGAGAAAAAGAGCAGAAGAGGTCTTGCAACGCATTCCAATCCATAGAAGACAATGTGTAAATTCTTATACTTTTGTAATCGTTCAGTTTTTGGTATCATTCGTTAACTCGGTTAGTTTACCTTGGCTAAAACAATTACTCTTGTATTAATTATGATGTTTGAAGGCTAATACCTTTGGGTATTAGCCATTATTATGAAGATCTGAATGTTTGGTTTTGTTTATCTCGATTGCTTAATTTATCGTTGTATGCTTGTTTATGTTTATCAATATACTTGTTTACGTGCTTTTGTATGCGACCTATCATTCAACTGGATCTAGTGAATGGATCTGTGATACGGATCTAATGAGACGACCAAGTAATCTAGTACGGGATAGCTCCCATAAATATTAATTTATACAATCTAGATTCATCAGGATCAAAATATTATCCTTCTAGAATCGTGTAAGGTCGCTTTTGGTTAATAGTTAACGAAAATTGCCTTTGGTTTATTGAACATGTTGACTAGTAGGTGAATCTAGATAATTCAACAAATAATATTTTGATTCCATTGGATAGTTGGGACAAGTGGATCTAGTGTATAAAATTTCCATTATAGCAGTAAGTGGGTAAAATCTCCACCATTGCTTTTAATCCCTATGATAGAGTATAATCAGCAAATAATGATTCCTTTATGCGGATGCTTTAATTGTGACAGAATTAATGTGTCTAGGTCTTAGGATGAAGTCCCGCCTAAGTCTAAGAATGATATGCCTCTTCGCGATAAGTAATATTGAACCATGAATAAACAAACCAACTTCTATTCGGATTATTGATGGCTAAATACAGTTTTTCTACTCATAAGGCTCGGACCGCTCTTTTATATTTTGTTAATTTGCTTGCATGGGTTAAAGTGTCTTGAATTAATTGTAGTCACCAACCAAACCCGTGCCAATCTCTTAGGCTAAACCCCCCCCCCCCCTTTTACCTATTAGAATTAGGATTAGAACTAACATAGGATTAGCATAGGTTTGACTTAGATTAGAATTAACTTAGATTAGATAACCAAAATATAAATAAATTAAGAGATTTAACCTCGATTCAAGTGTTTGACACCTACGTACCACGAAACCAACCACCGACAGGGTACACGCCCGTTTAAAGTGTTATTTTGGTTACAGCATAAAATAAATAGTAAAACTTGATACATAAAATAACACCTACACGACGACACATCAAGTTTTTGGCGTAGTTGCCGGGGAGTGAAGTTGTTTAATTCATATTTATTAGTGTTTTAGTTTAGTTTAGATTTAGTTTAGATTAATTTTCATATTTGTGTGTTTATTTTGTGTGTTTGATTTCTGCATTGTATATTTTGCATATTGTGTGTTTGTGTGCATTATTACAGTTTATTATAATTTGAGTCGAATACTCAATACGGCGTATTCATTTTCTTGGATACGGCGTATAAATTTTTTTCAAACCAATACAGCGTATTCGACTTTATCATCAATACGACGTATTCAGTTAACTGATTACGACGTATTAAGCTATTTGATAGTTTTCTTTCCTAGCGAATTTATTACTATAGAGGAGTATATCATGCTTGAGGAAGAAAAAGCTCATAGGCATGGTAAGATGTATAACTGGAAAACTGCTACGTATGGTAAGATCTGGGATAATGAAGACGTTCACGACCTCGGATCTGTTGAAACTGAATTCCCATCTATGGTCTTTAACGACACATTAATATTGGAAGCAGCACTCTCGTGTGAGCCTACGGTAAGTTCTCTTAACAACAATGAAATCGAATTTAGAATATCATTTGATGAATCCGACGATGAAGATTTCATGATAATTTTCGACAAAAAATCATTTTCTTACAAAATAATTTCTGTCAATGATTTAAAAACGGATTTGGAAAATGATGATGATAAAGTCAATATGCCTTTGTTTCCATCACCCAAGCCTACGGTCAGTTATTTTGATGATTTAGATTTCTTTAAACGTCTAAATTAGATTTATTAACTGAACCGATTTTAAACCCTCAACATATCGATGAATTTATTTTAAAAGATAAACATCATTGTCCGAATGTGATGAAGAGGAACAAAACATTTTAAACTTTAATGATCTATTTCCTTTTAACGTAATTTATCCCAATGATTCAAAATTAGATAAGGACAATGATAATGATAAAGTCGATATTGAACACTCTTCGGGGGATTTATCTGTCAAACCGTTACCTGATGTAATAAATACCAATGTTGGTGCCTATGCACATGGGTCAAATAAGCTTTTGGAAACAAGTAATGATACATCTAATAAATTTTTCAAAACTAAAACTTTTATCAAGGGATTAAATTTTAATATCATGACTTGGAATCATCTTAACAAAGGGATGTCATTCATTTTCCTAATCAAGAATTTGTATGTGCCATTTGGTATCCCGTTCGACCCTAAATTGTTTTATAAGGATGGGATTAAATTGGGGCAAGTCTAACTTAAAGACTTTTCTGTAAACAAAAGTGCTTGCCGGGAGACAACCAGGAATGTAATTCTCAATTTTTATCGAGTCTGTCTTCCTAGAATGTCTATACGGCGTATCCAAACCCCATGGATATAGCGTATTGACTATCTGGACGTTATCCAGTCTTTATTTTTAGCACAGTCTATACGACGTATTCATTAAATGAATACAGCATATATAGGTATCAATACGACGTATCTTGGGGAATAGATACGGCGTATTGACTTCTTGTATAGTTTTAGGTATTTATTTCAAGTCTAACCAAACGAATACACAGAGATAGAATTGCATTTGTTTTCTTAGAATTTACACAGGACCTCGTGAAGGGAAATCGATGAATATTGGTGGAGAATCTACAAATATGGAGATCTTGAAGTATTGGAGTCTTGAAACTTCAAGGCGGCCGTTCAACATAATCATGCTCATAGAAGCAACTTGGAGAATCTAACGAGTAATTATCAGGGGAGTTTCTCATTCTACTTCTTTTTAATTTCGCATATTTAGTGTTTTATATATACAACGAGGACGTTGTATAATTCAAGTAGGGAGATGGAATTAGAATGTTTACTTATCCTATTTTTCACACAACAACAACAACAACAACAACAACGATACAAAATCCCGCTAAGGCAGGGTATGGGGGAGGTGAGATGTAGACAGATCATACCCTTACCATTGACGGGTAAGGAGACTGCTTTCGGGTAGACCTCCAGCTAAGAGAGAGAAAGAGAGAGAGAGAGAGAGAGAGATATTTTTTACACTAAAATGCTTAAATAATGCTTAAATTTAAAAAAAATTCAAGTATACTTTTGTGAAATTACATGTTACAAAACCCGCACACAATAACCCTTGTTAGATATTGTGAGGATTTAGTCTTTCTGTTTCCAAATGTTTACCTAAATTCCATAAAAAAATGAGTGTGCCGGTGATGTTCTAGACTTTAGAACTTGGCTTGGTATATCTATTCGAGACCACAATGGTAAGTACTATGGATTTAGATGGAGTAACTTGTTTTAATTGGTAAATTTTAGGATTACACCTAAATCGCCTTTACATGTTGCTTATTAACTAACTACACCAGTTAGTTAACCTCCCGTTTAAGCCCTTTTCCACTCTCATCTTTAGATTCAAGATCCACTAGAACAACCCATAGAGCCAATCCTTTAGGAATTACACCAACTATTTGTTTTGTTACACCCTTACACCTTAACCTACCCTATTAGATTAAGTTTAATTTACAGTTGCTAGTTGCTTAAAGTGTAAAGTTTGTATTTCCCGAGTCTTGTGTCATTTTCTATCTTTGGTGCGGTTGAAAATTTGCACATTGCAAATGAGAATGTATATTATTAGTCAAAACTCATGTGATTTTACTACCATCACAATTAATGGTGAATCCAAAGAACGAGGAACTATCAAAGGAATTATCCAGAATTACTATGATCGTAAAGATGGTGAAACTACACTGAGATTTAAAGCATAAATTTCAAGTATACTTTTGTGAAATTACATGTTACAAAACCCGCACACAATAACCCTTGTTAGATATTATGAGGATTTAGTCTTTCTGTTTCCAAATGTTTACCTAAATTCCATAAAAAAATGAGTGTGCCGGTGATGTTCTAGACTTTAGAACTTGGCTTGGTATATCTATTCGAGACCACAATGGTAAGTACTATGGATTTAGATGGAGT
>BQNB010043776.1:0-45303 GCA_026074375.1 Tanacetum coccineum | reverse complement strand
CACGTGGCATTTTTCAAATTATACCATTAAGTCAATTCCGTTTGCAGCAAGGTCCTACATGAAAGATAGAAGACGTTCATGCAATTTGTACTTCCGCTATCCTACAATACAGGAAAACAATTAAACACACAACTGTACAGGTTACAATACGCCATATCCCAAACCCTAGGATACGCCGTATGTAATCCTGTAAAAACAATTTAAATGCTGAAAACTAAATACTGGAATTTAAAAATTACTGATAACGTCCAGACATACATACGCCGTATCCTAAGGGGTTCGATACGCCGTATGTAATGTCTGGGAAGACAGACTCTATAATTAACTAAAATTCAAACAATTAAATGCGACAAACAATTTAAAAATAACTGGGTTGTCTCCCGGGAAGCACTTTTGTTTTAGCTGGTCGTTAATTTTGACTTTTTTTTCTTCTTTTATTCATCCATAAAGACCCTTTTGATCATGCTAGAAGCGGGCTTAATACTTTTGAAAACTAGTTTCTCTTCCCCGACCCTGAGAGTAACTTTTCTTTTAAATACATCGATCAAAGGGACATCGTCATCCTTGGGTATGTCTGAAGAATACTAGTAATCTTTAATGTTATGCAAGAACTAGAGAGAGAAGTGGGTTGGAAGGTTTCTAGAGAGAGAAAGATGATAATGAATATTATGTGTGAAAATGTGAAATGAAACAACCAACCACCCTCTCCAAGGCATGGAGAGGGTATATAACTTACATACATGGCCGGCCATGGGCCTTAACGGGCTTTCCATGGGCCTTGGGCCAGACTAGCTTACTAGACTAATCATATGTTAAAGTATGGACTAAGGCTATTACAACTTGGAAGTGACCGATACTTTTCTTGTTTCCAACAATCTCCCCCTAAGGGAGGTAACTCCATTTTACAAAATTTAGGCCTAGCATACTATGCTATATCTCTTAGTCTTTAGCTCATAAACTTCATTTCTCTTGTGAATATGTTGTAGTAATCTTTGACTTTAGGCTCGAGCTTGTTCCTTTATCTTTACTTGTAAGTGGAGATGTGATCTTGAGCACTGTGAGATCATCAACCAAGCATAATCTCGTTTTGCCATCTTGTGACTTTGTCATCTTGAGATCTTGTGACTTCTGGACCGACATGCTCATACCATTCTTGATTTGTTGACTTGGAAAGCTTTAATGTTGCATCTTTCTTGAAATTCTTTACCTTTAATACTTCGTCACTTCGAGAAAGACGTTCGGTATTAGAGTAGCGGAAGTCTTGAAACATGTACTTGAGCTTTCATGATGTCTTTATGTTTTGTCGGTCGGGTATGAGCTGGGTACAAAGAGTTTTCATTGTTTGCTGGTAGAAGTCCTTGGCCCCGGCAGCTTGCTCTGTATTGTCCTCCCAGTTGATAGGGTGTACCAAATTGTGCATAGTAGGATTCTTCTAAAGCTTTCCTTTCTTTCTTTTGCGAACAATCTTTTATATAATGAGGCCCCTTGCATTGTTCGCATCCGACCTGAGCAGCGTATACTTTTTCATTTACTTTTTTAATTTCTCAGCCGAGACTGTTGAGTTGGGCTTGGATAGCAGCCAGGCCGTCAGAAGTTTCAGTAGCTATATCAAGACCAACTCTATAGATTGAATGGGGGTCCCCATGTGGCCATTCTGAGAGTATTTGACCATTCTTGGATGGCCACTTTAGCAATCAGCAGCCAGATTTCTGTTATGCGCGATGATCTATGGGACCGATGGTCACCTCTAGAGTCAAGTATTTGCTTGTTGGATAAGAATCGAGCCCATTGTAAAACAAGAATAATTTCCAGCATGTCGAGTTAAGGTAATGTTGAGGAGTACTTCACAGCAATTCTTATAACATCTTTCTCAAGAGCACGAAAAAAGGCTTTCATCGGTTCTTTGCTGGAAGTGCGATAACATTTCCTCCTCTATTTTCTTTGCGGTACGTGCAGGTGGACAGTATTTGTTAAGAAACTTCGTTTTTAGGACTTCCCAGGTTGTGATCGAACCAGCTGGTTCATTTCTGAGCCAACGGCTTGCGCTCGGTAGGACACAAACTCGAAACAGTTAAAAAACAAAAAACATACGGGGGGAGAAAAGGGACGAATGTTGAGGGAATACAGAATCCAGGGAAAGTATCGTGTCCTACTCCATAGATAACTGTCGATAGCTCGTTAGGTTATTTTGGGAGACTTAGAGGCCTAAGTTAGGAAAAGCCCATGGAAAAAGCCCATGTACCCATCTATGGTCGGTCCCTCATTAGGGTATTTATTAAACCTCTCCATGCCTTGGAGAGGTGGTATTGGTTTGTTCATTTTTCACACATTAATCCAAGTTCCTTATATGTTACTTCTCTCATCTAAGTGTTTCATACCCAAACCCTTTCTCTTACGAAAACAACCTCTTTCCTCTTATCAAGTATGTATTAGATTAGTCTTCAACGAAGCATAACTTGATCTGAGTTACTTTGGATGTCAGAAATAATGTCACAACATTCTCTAGAACCTTTTTTGATGTGTATCGTTCTTGCATCTTCGGTTTCCGAACCACCTAAAAGTATTGTCACGAAATTCTTTGAGAAATTGCCCCTTTAGTTCAAATTGGGCATTAGCATCAATCTAGGCCTAGCAATAGCCCGATATGTATTTTCATGGGTTAATCTCATATATTGCTCCTCTGTTTCCGCCATTATTTCTTAAACTTCTTCTTCAATAAGCTCTTCGATGTTAGAAAAATAGATCGAAACTCAGGTGAATTTGATTCTACGGAGGCTGTGTATTTCGAAAAGCTTCCTTCTTGAGTCGAAGTACTCGTTTTGGTTATCAAAAGGTGTATAGTTAGTTTTCTTTATGAGAACTCCAAGTCATGCAAACCACCTGAAACAGAGAATCGAAACAGTATGATATGCTCCTTAACAAAAAGGAATACAGAAATTTATCACGAAAATCGATTTTAGGTTCTGTTTTATTGTATCAGATAACCGATACGCCGTATCCTATTGATCAGTATACGCCGTATGGTATGTTGAATAGCAGTACGCCGTATTGTCTTAATAGAATATGCCGAATCGTTTTGGGGAACAGATACGCCGTTTAGACTGTAAAAACAATACGTTGTCCTGAGTAGAAGGTTAGATACGCCGCATCCAACTGGTGGATACGCCGTATCAGGTGATCAATCAGAACAGAATACTATTAAAACCACAATAATGCAATTAAACACATAATTAAACTAAACAATTAGCAGTCAGAATTAGATTAATTAATTTACACTAAACAAGTTAAAGGTTAGAAACACTAATAAGAATAAAGATTAAACTATTCACTCCCCGGCAGCGATGCCAAAAACTTGATGTGTTGTCGTGTGGTGTATATTTAGTGATTATCAAGTTTTACATTTATAAGAGAGCGTGCGCGCGCCAAACCTAAAGTGCCCAACACTATTAACGGCAGGGTAACCCTGCGTCCAAGGATGGTTACTTCGCGGTAAGTAGGTTGGAGCTCGGACACTAAATCTGAAACGTTAACCTAGATAGTCGAGCGAGCGCGAGCGAGTTTTGTTCTTATCTAGATTAGTCTAATTACTTGTTAAACCTATGCTGTACATATTTACTAGAGGTAATTGGGGGGTTTTCAACCTGAGAGACTGGCACAGGTTTAGTGGTGACAAAGATTAATTCTAAACACAATAAACACAAAAGCAAATAATCGCAAGACAAAGAAGCGGTACAAGCCAAATAATAGAAAAATGTATTAATCATGTTAAATCCGATTACAAGTTAATTTGTTTGTTTAGTGCAATGGCTACTTATTTTGAGGCGGCATATCATTCTTAAGACTTGGGCGGTTCTTCATCCTAAGACTTAGATACGAACAATCCTGTGCATCTGTATAAAGCATCCTTTAGTCTAATTATAATATATCATAGAGAATTAAAGCAGTGGTGATCCTGTTAATACCCTAGCCCATCAGGAATTTACCTACTTATTGCTTGATGTTGTTTTATATGGCGGTAGTCCATCACCCAAATCAATACCAATTAATTAAGAACAATATTGGTTGAACAATTATCGGGTCACCTGCCGGTCCAACTATGCTCATAATCAAAGGGTAAGGACAAGGTGTCATTTGTGATCCCTATGGTCCAGGGCATAACAAAACACAACATGAAGAGCGATCCCACAAGCGAGCGATTATGGTTAAGTCTCACTAGACCCAGTTGAATGATAGGTTGCATGTACAAGCACATAAACGAGTATAAGGCGATAAACATAATTAAACAACAACGATAAATAAGCAAGCCGGAATAAAACAAATGAAACATTGTAAACTTTATTAACGGGCTAATTACCCGAAGTATGGTATTCTGCCGCGCGAAGCGAGCGCAGTGATAATTTTACAAAGTGATCAAACAATTTTTAAGAAGTCGAATGATTATGAAAGCAAGAATTACGCGAGTCGAGTATTTTTTATGGAAGGTGGTTGGTGCTTGACCTGGCTGCTACTATCTACTATCTTGAAAATTCAACTTCATGAGGTATGTATATAAATGTAAAATTTTTATTGCACCCTAAAACTCGTTTTTGAGTCTTGTATTTATAGTGTCTAAAAATTGTCTGGATACGCAGTATGGAGAAAGGTGAATATGGCGTATAGGTTTAATTTCCTTAGAGTCCGTGCGATAAGAATTGAAATCATCAAGATTAATTTAACCATGTACGTCACATTAATAATTGCAAATCTTTGACTGTGACCGCTGGCAATACGCGTATGGATTAAAAGTGGATAACGCCGAATCGAGAATTGAATATTTTATGGCGTATTCTTGTGATGACTGCGTTGATACGCGAAACTTCCTTTGCTGGGATACGACTATTGATAGACATATACAGTTTTTCTTCAAATGTCTTCGTTTTAGCTCTAGAATTGTGCCTTTTAGCTTCGTCTTCACAAATTACTCCAGAATTACTGTAATTATAAAATTTAAGCAATTAAGTACCAATATATTGCAATAATTATATAAAAGTGTGTAAAATATATAGGATAAATAATGGTAAAATGTAACCTTATTTGATGATATCAGTTGTGGTCGAGTAAGAAGAAATTCAATCCAATTGATATCTTCACTCAAGGTTAGGAATTATTTTTGGGTAAATATGCAACAAGTACAATAACCAACATGTTGTTCAACTTGATCCAAGTTGAAGGTGTGAGGTAAGTTTGGAGAATAAGGTGATAAGGGAGTGTTACGTTGTGAGAGATGCATGGCTAAGAGGTTTGATAGGTCTTGAAGTTGATTAATGTCATTCATGAGCATTTCTCTACTTAGAGATGGAGGAACTGGAGGTTGAGGGTGGTTGTCACCTTGAGGTGAGGGTGGAGTTTGAGCATGAAGCACACTAGCAACATGTGGATTGATGAGTAGGTGAGGAAATAAGGGTTGTGTGAGTTGAGATTGAATGACGCTTTGTGGTGGAATGGAAGCTTGTCCAACATTAGTGTCACAAGAATCACTAAGTGGAAGTGAGTGAGATTGTTAGTAAAAACATTGTTTGATATGAAGTAGGAGTGGTGCTTGAAGATGGTGTCAATGATAGAGATTGTGGTTTGGGCATTGGTGTTGGTAAGTTAACATCAACCTCATTGGAAGAGTTACAATGGTTCAACTTCTTTCTCCATGTGGGTCTTACGGATATTTTGGCAACCCTTGAAGGTTTGGGTAAAGGTTTGTGAGGGGAAGACATTGGAGAGGACAAGTTTAATGTGGTGATTGTGTTGAGGAAGAGGGTTTTTTTATACTAGGAAGATGATGTGATTATGGATGGATGGACATTGTTAGAAACAAGTCTAAGGAATCTTGGTGAGAATTGAGAAATTATAGTTGGGTCTAGGTGAAAGAGGGTCAAAGAGCAGAAAGAAACAGTAAAAATCGTGCTTCAGGTGGCCGATCCCCTTAAATATATGGTCGACCCCTTTAATTTTAAGGAGACCGCCCCTTTGAGATAAGGGGGCCGCCACCTGGAAGTGTCCAGAAAGTACATGTTTTTATTTTCTTTCAAGAAATGGTAAAAAGGTGGAATGTTTGTGGCCATTTTGCAGCAAGTCCTAATTTTTTATGGCAACTAATACTACAATATTTAACAAGCAAGAAAATAGGCAAAAAAAGTTCTAATTTTGTTTTAAACATGATCAAGACTAAGGGCATGTTTAGCAAGATAAATGAACATGTATACAACATGCAAGAAGGTAAAACAAAAGTCTTCAATAGAGACCATATAAGCAAATAGATTTTAATACTCCAAATATTGTAATCTCTAAGATTTCTTAAACAAGATAATAATGATGTAAAACTCATTAAATGAGACTTGTGTTTGTATTTATAACTCTAGTGTGTGCCTATATGTAACAAATGTGGAGTGACGATTATTTCGACTCTAAGAAAAGAAAACCTAAGAAATAATCCAAGTGCTCTTTGATTTAATGTTGTTCAATCAAGATTGTCGAAATATATATTAGATTATATATTTTGACAACAAGTGCGAGATCATCATGCATGATTTGAAAAATGTTTTTAGCATATATCAACAATGTATGAAAATAGATTTTTCATGTACTCCTAGTCGTGAGAAGGATTTTGATAAAATGTATTGGGACTTACATATACATATATTAAGTAGAAAATCTTAAGCCTTGGCTAAACCAGGTTTACTTACTTTTGTATATAGGATTTTTTCTTTGAAAAGTCCTAATCTTTGATTTTGTGCAAAAAGAAATCCTAGACCTTAGATTAAAAAAACACTATTTTACCTACTATCCTAACCAATGGCCGACTCCCTCTGTAATACAATGGCCCGACCCCTTTAATTTTAAGGGGACCGCCCTTTAAGAATTCAGGGGCCACCCATCTAACGAATAACTTTTCCTAATTTTTTGATTTTGGCATTTTATTTTTGATTGTAGTTCATTGTTCTTGTTTACTTTTAAGTACCTTATCAATAATTTATAGTAATGAGACTACTTAATAAGTGTTTAATCAATTTGTTCCATCATTCCTAGACCTAGACGTAAGTAATTAAAAGGCTCACGTTTAAGGGGTTTAGTTAGAATATCGACAATGTTATCTTCCGATGAAACCTTTTCTATGGAAATATTCCCTTTTTGAACATTGTCACGAAGGAAATGGTGACGAATCTCAATGTGTTTTGTACGAGAGTGTTGTACGGGATTTTTACTTAAGTCTATAGCCCCTTTGTTATCACACATTATAGGAATGTCATCTAACCTAATGCCATAATCTACGAGAGCTTGTTTCATCCATAGTGCTTGTTGACATGCCTTTCCGGCGCTTACATATTCGGCTTCGATAGTGGAAATAGCAAGAGCGGTTTGCTTCTTCGAGAACCAAGATGTTAATTAACATCCCATAAACGTGCAAATACAGCTAGTGCTTTTTTGGTCCACATAATCTCCCACATGATCAGAGTCCGCATATACTATGGTTTCTATGCCGGACCCCTTAGGATACCATAATCCTAAGTGCGTAGTGCCTTTAACGTATCAGAAGATACATTTAACCGCTTCAAGGTGAGAGGTTTTGGGATCCTCTTGGAAGCGTACACAAAGACAAACACTAAACATGATATCAGGCCTACTTACCGTTAAGTATAATAGACTACATATCATACCTCTATATTTCGTACTGTCCATGGACTCACCTTCTTCATGTTTTGTGAGTTTTGTTTCCGGTATGACATAGATTATTTTCATTCATTGTCTTAGAGTCCTTCCTAATCTAAAATTTTTTTAAAGCGATTTTTTTATGTATTTTGATTGGTTAAAAATATACCATCTTCTAATTGTTTTATTTGTAATCTTAAGAAGAAGTTAAGTTCCCCCATCATACTCATTTCAAACTCATCGTGCATGATCTTGGCAAAATCATCGCACATATATTTGGACAATGATGATGTTAGAGTCCTTTTTCTTAGTAAAGAGTGTATTATCTACCATTCCCATTGTATAATCATGTTTAATAAGAAAGGATTTTAATCTATCATACCAAGCTTTAGGAGCTTGTTTGAGTCCGTAAACGCTTTCTTAAGTCTATAAACATGATTAGGTTTTGCGAAGTCAATGAATACCGGAGGTTGTGCCACATAAACATTGATAAAACCATTAAGGAATGCAATCTTTACATCCATTTGAAATAACCTAAAGTCCAGTACGCATGCATAAGCTAATAATATTTTTATGGATTCTAATCTAGCTACGGGTGCATAGGTTTTGTCATAATCAATTCCTTCTTGTTGATTATAACCTTGAGCAACTAACCCTAGCTTTGTTTCTAGATACGACACCATTTTCGTCAAGCTTATTTCTATATACCTATTTGGTTCCAATTATGGTCATATTCTTAGGATTAGGGACTAATTCCCAAACATCATTTGATATGAATTGGTTTAATTCTTCTTGCATAGCAATTACCCAACTTTCATCTTTTAGGGCTTCATTTATATTTTTAGGTTCTATGGTTGAAAGAAAACAAAAGAAATTACTTTTGTCTTGAGCTTGTGATCTAAGGGTTCTTAATTTAGATTACCATACATTTTCGAATGGATACTTTTAGATTCTTTATGTATACAATTTTATTATTTACTAAAGATTTAATCTTCAAGATCATTTCCTAAAGGGTCTTATTTTACTAACTCAATAACTTCTCTCGACTAAATCATCATCCCTCCAAAGATGATGTTTTTAGACAGGGGCGGAGTTTTCACGAATGTCACATTTAAGGATCTTTGACTTCATGTTTGTTTTGTTAAGAATTATATAGGCTTTTACTATTTTGAGAGTATCCTAATAAAAACACCTTTCATACGACTTTGGTTGAACTTGGTGTGGTAATCTTATTGTATTAAAAATGAATCAATTTACTTCAAATACTTTGAAATATTTTAGTTTGGTTTTCTACATCTTAATAACTCGTATAGAGTTTTTCCTACTCCTCTCTAGTCTAATGAAGAATCCCTAATTTTATGTAGGTTGATGAATGACCGCATTACACCAAAAATTTTGTGGAACGTATTGTTCATTTAACATGGTTCTACTCATTTCTTGGAGTGCGGTTCTTTCTTTCTACTACCCCATTTGATTGTGGAGTACGAGGAGCGGAGAAATTGTGAGAAATTCCGTTTAACTCATAATAGTTTCCGAATTGTACTTCATTATCAAATTCCCGACCATGATCCGTTCTAATTGACACTATGGAACATCCTAATTTATTTTGAATCATTTTGCTAAATATTTCGAACTCTTCGAAGGCTTCGGTTTTATTTCCTAAAAATAACCCCTCTAGAGTCATGTATAACGAGGAGTAGTCATTTTACTAATTTACCAAAGTATAATGATTCCCTCATAACTCCGAACGGCTAGGGGAAAAATAAGAGTCCAAAGTTTAATAATTCTAAGCATCTAGTTGTTGATACTATATTTTTGGCTTTGTGACTAGCATGAGCTTGCTTTCTAATTTTGCAAGCGTCACAAAAATGTCGGTCAAATTTAAGCTTAGGTAGATTTCTAACTAATTCCTTAGAAGCCAATGATTGAATTAATTGCATATTTGCGTGACCTAATCTCCTATGCCATAAAGTGGAGTTTTCGTCTAAAGTAGCAAGACATATTTTATCTTCTGGTTTATTTCCTAATTTCATCACATATAGCCCTCTTTTTCTAATTCCTCTACCTATGACCTTTTCGTCTTTGATTATTTCGCTATCGTGTTCGGTAAATACTACTTTGCATTTATTATCACATATTTGACCAACACAAGAAATTAAAAATTAAATTATCTACGTGCTCACATTTTCAATAATTAGGTATTCATAAAAAATGTTAGCTACTTGTTCACTAAACCTCTAGCGTCTTGACAACCAAGCACGCTTATATCTACTGTACTGAGGATCAAGTCACAAATGCATATGCAACTACACTCGAGAATCTGTTTCTAAGAGTTTTTGGTTTAATAGAGTTTGAGTTCCACGTATGAGTGTGTACTGTGGAGGGAGTGATGTTTTGTGGGACAGTGATTAGAACATCAATCTTCGATGAGATCAAGCACACAACGGAGCTTGGCTGAGACTGCGTCAAAGACAAGACATTATGCTCTTCAGCACTTATATACATTCGCATTTGGTGGCGACACAACAGGTTCATACAATACTGCGAGTCGTTTTGAGACAGTCTTCTATCCTCACTATCATACTTACTCACGGAACTAAGAGTCTTCTCATGAGCTATACACAAAAGAACATATCTATCACTCTTACACACTCTTCACAAAGCGTCCACAATCTTGAGATACAGTTGAGAGTCTCTTCAATCTGCGAGGAATATCTAATGTACTACAACGCAGAACAGCGAACACTCTCACAACTGAGAGAATAATGCGAGACACACAACTTTATTTCACAACTACAATACTACTCGATAATCAGGACGAATATTGCGATCACTCGGGTCATCTTTCTTGAAGCTCCTTATGTAGACATTCTGATTAAATACGTCTATTTACGTCTCTACGCGGTGATTAGGAATGTCAAATTGATGCTTTATACAAGCTGACTCTCATTCGAGAGCGCGTAGCTATTTGCGACACAGACACACGTAACAATAGAGAGTTATCGAGAGCGACAAACTTCCTTACAAGACATATATTCATAGCATCTCTAATGTGCGATCTAATGACTCAAGCTACATTTTATATCGACTCACAGATGAGAGACATGTTCCATAGACACAAGAGAGATATGCCTCTTTCCTTCAAACGAGACTATGTTTGATCATCTACATATCTAACGGACTCTTAGAGAGAGAATACACGTAAAAAGAGGAGTAGAGAGTTTATTCATGTTCTACTAGAGCAACACAAGTAACGAAAGCCGAATTTTATTTCTCTATTAGCGACACACAGAACTTAGTAACTAGCACCAGTTCTACTGCGAGTCTAAATATACTCTATCTGTCTAAACACAATACGTTGTACATATACCAACGTACCATATTCTAATCAAAATCCTGCGAAACAACTAATTACACATACACTTGACAAGTCTATCTCACAATAGCGTAGCGAGAGAGAGTCAAATTAGGAGTGTGAGCGAGCGAGAGCCAGATATTAGCGCTGTAGTGTGATCCTATACTCTATGATTACCTACATAAATCAAATCCCTGCACCGTCTCCCAACACTCCATTCCTATCTGAGTGTCTCGACTCAATTGTATATATCAAAAGCATTGGTAGATCTTGAGTACTAACGACTAAACTACAATGGACGTATCCTATCTAAGAGCTAAATTTCTGATTATTGCTAGAGTCTCTGCTATGTTCCTAAAACAACATCGATCCCGAGAGAATATATCTTTATGTTCAATGTCGAGTTACTCTACCAACAAATCGATTAAATTATGTGCAAAGTATTATAACAATGTCATACTGTACACAAAAATTACAGACATCTCATATTATTAGCGAGTAGTGGGCGACATCTCTACATCATCACAGAGATTTCTCGAGGAGACGACAGTCTATCTAAACGAACCAATCAATTAAGTCATATATTCAGCGATCACATATAGATTGATAATCGAGCTCTCTTACATGACACTTACATCACAACCTCGTCCCAAACCTACACAGAGACAGTCAGATAGCTCGATACACTATTCACAGACATACACTCTAGAGTTCATCAACCTCATGATCCGTTAATAGTCTCATCTGATAGTGTCTAGACAGACTATGAACTCAATATACGTATCTTTACAAAACTGCGCGCGTCTAAACACAGTGACTGATATGTCATCAGGGAGTGAGTATGATAGTTCTATATTTGTATTAATCTCTATACAAATACTCATCTACGCACACTACTGATACTATCAGAGTATCATAAGTCACGTAGGGTAACTGTTATCAGTCTCATAAATTGTGTCCCCATGTAATATCTCTCTCATGTTATCTCTGGCGTCTAAGTTAATATCAATATATCTGAGTTGTCAATAGTTGGATCTATACACACCACATAGCGATCTCTAGTTCTTATCATATCACACATGAAGGTACATATCACGGAACAGAGATGTCACTGAACGACATACTAGTCATAGATCTCTATACACGAATAATTCTTACATAGACGGAGGTGACTTTGTAGAAACAAATGAGGCATTGAACCCTCAGCGGCGTCACAGATCGCAAACGATAGCACACGTAGCCTCTTACGAGCTAGTGCTCACAAACACATGATTCTAGCTGATGTGACTTTTCTCAGATGCGAAGAGTTATAAGTAAGAAAAGGGTGAGATGAGTTTCTGAGACTATCAGCTGTGAGAGAGAGAGTGAGACCAGGTATAAGACATGGATATATCATTCTAAATGATATGTATAGCTTCTGCTCAAATCACACAGCACAAGCAACATCTAAGAGCATTATACAATTCGCGCGTCAGCGCATTTTGAGAGTCCACTAGACATCAACATATACAACATTGAGGAGCAGTGAGATAAAAGGCTTCATCTAGCACTAAACAGAGATCCGGAGAACGTATAGCTCAAAGCTAGACTCTTACAGTGATATACGGATACTTCAGACCTGCAGTGAGTCTTACTCCACATATGCATTAAGAGTTTCTTTAACTGCATAATGATGCAAGAGCACTGAAGATTCACACTGAGATAATGTTTGGTAGAGTATAGTCTTAGTCAGAGTAGAGTTCAAGTGAGAAGTTGTTCCTCGAGCGTGCAGACTGTTACAATCTTATCGCAGTCACACCTAATTACTCTATGTGGAAGAAACAAAGAGCACCATCGGATGAGTTATTGTTTCATGCATCATCTCTGCGAACTTTAATAACTATGCTATTATTGAGAATATACTAGAGACATGTAAGAATGAATGCTAGAAATATTATGATACTGAGGACATTAACTTGATGATAACACATGGCGCGTGATCTATGAGGCTTAGTCCTTGCTGGAAAATAGAGATGTGTAATGAAAGAAACAGTGAAACATAATTCTGTCCCGCCTATTCAGCGCGCGACACTCTGAGGTGGTTCTACTTAACAACTTCCTGTCTAATTCATCTAGTCAACATGCATCATCAAAAATCTACTTAGCATTGAGATGATTGCGAATCTATGGAGAGTCTAGCTGACATCATCGACACAATGAGATACGCTAAGCACTACGAGGGGAGAACCCAAGCTATTTCTAGAGGTGCACCGCTAAGTCTGACTATAGAGCACAGCACACACCAGAGTATACGCTGCTCGCGAACTCCGCAGTTGATACTCTTCGACAAATAAAGCACATGCTCTGCGAGGTATATTGTATCTACTGACCACAGGTACATGCTCTAGTACACGTTCTTAAGCGCGATTGCGCGAGCAGTCGGTCAACTCCAGATCCTACGCTCTCTATGATGAGTGACATGAGTTGATCACTAGGCTGATAGCGTAGTCATCCATATATTGCCTCTACTCTCTGCCTAATCATCATAGAGTTACTACAACTGATCCAAACCAGACAGTATAGACACTCATAATACGAGTGATAGTCTCACATAAGAACCTCTACATAGAAGAATTTCTCAATGCGTATAGTCAATTAAACACTCTCTTGTATCTAGCGTCCACCACAATGTCACACGACATCTGAACAGGCCTCTCTTGTGAGCTTTGTCAATCTAATACACAAGAGCTAGATATCACTATCCCATGTGTGTAAGAACGTCGCGTAAGAGAGTGCATTACGCCTCTAGTTTCATCCTATGCAGAGAAGTGAACTAGAAAAAAGACCGTAAGACGATCTGAAGTTTATATTGGATGTGTAGCATTGTAATGAATATATGTTCCATGTCTCTTATTGGCGAGAAACTTCCTTTTCATCAATCTAAGATGGCTTTAATGAGTTGTTGGACTTAGTTATGGGTATTGTTATGACACATTGTGTCTATACTTTACTTTATTGTATGCATTTTAGTATTCTCTATATAGACACCATGTGTTGTGATGATATCCATTCTTGTTTACGCCTCGCGTTTCCGCCTTGTGCGGTGGGTGATGACAGTAGTGGTATCAGGGAGCCTATTGGTTATAAGAGAACTATGGTGTATGAGCCTAGACTATAGCTTAAGGGTCCCTCATATAGTTGCATTTTAGGGCATAAGTGATTGTGTACGTATATGTCGTATGTTCTCGCTACCTAAAAGCTTTGAAATTCTTCCTATTTTGAATTACTACTATATAATATAATATATATACTTTTTCATTATGGGGATCTAATAGTATATACCCCTTCGTGATTAGTTTAGTCATGCATCCCCCTATCCTTAAGGGATATTGTTGGGAGATTGTTTACCCCACTGGACCCGCGGAGTTGGGTGACTTTTGAGAGAGAAAAGTCAAACCCAAGCGAGGCCCAACATAAGTTTATTTCGTTTTCTACCTCGATGCGTTGCTATAATCGAGGATTGCTTTTATATTTTAGGTCACGATGTGACTTCTGTTTCGTTTGGTCGATTGGGATTTTATGGTTCGTTAGATGGATTATCATGTTTGAGTTATATTTGGATTATTATTAAGTGCTATGTGGTAGATGTGTGTTATCATTGAGATGTGTGGTCTTGGAAGTAAGTATACGTGTGAAAAAGGTGCAATTATAATTATGGTCGCGAACATAATTATAAAGGCAACACACACGTAGACTTGTGACTTTGATTGCATTGATCATTGTTGCTTGTATGTATTATGTAAGGATGTAAGTCTGGATAGTTGTATAGATTGTAGTGTAGATGTGATGTGAGATCCTGTTGGGGATGGTTGTGTGGTTAGAGAATTCCTCTCTTAACCAATCGGGCGATTATATTAGGTTGGGTTGCGTAGATGGTAAGTTCTTTCATCTATCGTTTGTGGATACATCGGGATACTTGTGGCATTCAGTGATTCTTAAGTTGGTTCGTTAGCTCGTGGTTCGTTGAGATATTCAACGTTCGTGTTGGTATTCTAGGGTGTTATCATAGAACTGGTGTTCTATGTCCTCCGTTCGGCATTTTGATTGTTTTTCTTTGTCTAAAGGTAACGATACTTTTTGGTTTGGTTCTAAGACCATTGGTATGGATGAGTCCTTATGGTTTG
The DNA here is from genome assembly GCA_026074375.1 of Tanacetum coccineum. NCBI lineage: Eukaryota > Viridiplantae > Streptophyta > Magnoliopsida > Asterales > Asteraceae > Tanacetum > Tanacetum coccineum. The sequence continues at coordinate 30,105 of BQNB010043776.1, read as the reverse complement.
TTTGGTTTAAAAGAGTTCCTGTCGTGTTCGTTTTCATGTAAATTAACATTTTGGTAATTGGAATCCTTAAAGTTATTTTGGGAGTCTTTTTTGCTATCATGTTGTACTTTTGTTGCGAGTCATAATTTCCATTTTTCAAGTAATTTTGTTGTGTCATATCAATGTTTAACAGTTAAAATTTAAAAAATATAAATAAAAATACAAAAATAAAAATAAACTTCTTTTTAAAAAAAATTAAATTATATATAAAGGCATACCATTTGTTTTAACATCTTTTGATTTCTTTATAATTCATAATTAAAATAAGTTTCTGATATTTTAGTTAATTTATTTTTACACTTAAAATTATTGGCATTACTAACTAAGGTGATTCTATTGTTTTAAAATAACTGGTATAAGGTTATGAGGGAAATGTTTCCTTGGGTAAAAAATCGGTTTTGGTACAAAGGTTCTTAATCTTTTAATTAATGGGTCGTGGTACGTGGTATTATTCATTGGGCGCTTCTAGCATCGTTGATGCGTTCGTTATGTCAATGTTTACATTTGATTATTTCTTCTTTTGGGGATTGTGTGATTTTTTGAGTTCCATAAAATTGGTGCATGTGAAGTTTGGTATTTGCTCATGGCGTGATTCTAGAGTTGATGGTAGGTCATATCTTCTGAGTGGTGCGACTAATAGTAGCAAAGCGAATGGAATTATTCGCGATCCCAAGTTTGAATTAGAGAATTCTTGTTTTACTTAGTACCTCTTAGTTATGGGAGCGTTGATGTAGCCGTATGAGAGAATTGGTTGTTGAGGCATAAGGCTGGGATGGCATGCCACAAGAAGGTAGTTAAAATGCCTTAGTGAGCTAAAAAGTGTTTAAGGTTCGTGAAGAAACAAACTAAAGAGGGTGTGAGTGCTCCTCCTCCGCCTCCTCGTCAATCTCAACATCCATCTCGTCATCCTCATCCTCCTCATCAGCCTCGATGTCCATATCATCGTCCTCATCCTCCTCGATGTCCATCTCATCGTCTCCGTCATCTCCTCCATCAGCAGGATAGTCGATAGGATCCTCCTCAGGGTCCTCATCGTCATCCTCCTCTGGGTATGCCTCAGGATCAGACTCCGGAACATAATCAGGTGACTGTGTAGTGGGTGAGGCATCCTCAGCATATGGCTGATCCTCAGCAACGATCTCATCATCAACATGCTCTGGACCTGGAACATAATCTGGTGAAGGTGGTGCATGCTCTGGCTCCTCCGGGCCAGGCACATAATCTGGAGATGGTGGTGCCTGAAGAGCGGCCTCTACATACGGGTCCTCTGGCATGTAAGGTAGCTCAAGTAACTCATGATCATCGGCTCGTGGTGATCCTATATCTGATAAGTCCTCATATGGACTGGACACTGCTGTGTATGTGATCCATGATTCCTCAGAATCTGACATGACTGTATCTGAAAATCCAAAGATAGATTATATTAGTATTTCATATAAGACTCTTATAGTAATATACATTTATAATTATAACATGTATATTAAATACAAATGCATCTAGTCCAACCAACTAATGCAACAAGTAGTGTATGCACATATGTATGTCCCGTGTAAATCCCTTTGTTATAAAAACAATTCTTGAAAACGGTTATAGTCCAGCAAAAACATTTGACCTGGTTCTCTATAACCTTGGCTCTTGATACCAATCTGTAACACCCCCAAATTGGGTCGCAGCGGAATAAGGGTCCGGGGCGTGTTACTTCATAGATCAACAACACAAGATATATATAGAACGACTAAAAAGTCATTTTGAAAACGATACATTGGATTTAACAAAGTAATTGTTACATAAGCCCGAAGCTTAACTTGTTCACTTGATCAAATACAAAGATTTTCAGCCCATAACAGATAACAAAATGAAATGCGACAAAATCTTTAATGCAAGACATCCAAATCAAAACCACCAATGTATCCATCGCACCTTGTGCTTATTGATCCCCTGAAAAACATTGCTTTAAAACGTCAACAATAATGTTGGTGAATTCATAGGTTTGATAAATCATATATTGTAGGACCACAAGATTTCCCAAGTGTATGATAATGCAACAGATGCAGATATCATATAAATGTAATTACGTTGCTCTAAGCTCATGACACTGAAGCTTGACGTGTATGAATACCAAATTAATGGCCTACATTGCCCGTGGTGATGTTCTAACCCGCAACATCCTATATTCGACATGGTATACGTTCGTTTGTCCAGTGATAGCTAATCACCCGAACGGGGTTGTCAAACCCAATAGATCTATTAATAACATTCGCGCTCACAATCCCGCAATTGACAGTTCATGATAATGGGCTCAGATATGGGTTATCGCTACTTAGGCAACACGTAATCATAACATGAAACTTAACCACTTGTGTCCAATTGTAAAGCATTGCATGTTTTTCACCCCAAAAACTTTGTAAAACAAAAGCATGTAAAACGTGGGGCTATGAACTCACCTTGAGTGAGTAATGCCAAGTGTAATGCCATGTGTATATAGATAGAGATATAACGCGACACACTGAATTGATCAAATGCAACCTAATTAAATTAAGGTCGTATAAGTACCGAGTACTTTAATCAACAACATTGAATATAATCCTATAGCTGTTACATCGTACTATCGTTCGGGCTATCATAATTAAAGAGGTCATGACATGACGTACGAGGAGTTAGGACACTTTAAATCGTAAATCCAACAACTCGTCGATACGCCATCCGAAGAGGCCTCATTATGAAACTCCCTAGTAATATAGTACTTTGATAACCACATAATATTCTATATAGCTCATACATACTAATGGTTTTGGTAAAAATTGTGCTTTAACTAAGTTAACGTTTATAATTACCGTTTTAGTAAAACTGGCGTAACTTTCGCGTTTTAAACCCGATTCTCGCGTTTCTTATGTCCATCTTTTCGTATTAAGACGGGTTATCGATATTTGACATTTTCATAAATTTTGTCCCCTGATGAACAGTAACTTTTACTGTTTTTTTTTTTTTTTTATTTTTTTTTTTTTTTTTTTTTTTTTTTTTTGTTTTTTTTTTTTTTTTTTTTTTTTTTTTTTTTTTTTTTTATTTTTTTTTTTTTTTTTTTTTACTGTTCATAACAGACATGAGGTTTATAAAATTCGTATTTGTTGTCGTAAAACCCGAAAATGTCGTATTTTATTCGTTATAGCTCCGTTTTTTGTGAATCTTTTGAGGACGTTTTTGTATTTGAAAGTTCTATATATTTATGAGGTTTACAAAAATATAACTTTTTGTCATGAATAGTAACTTTTATAAAAATAGTTTTATAAAAGTATTAATTGTCGTAAACTCGCGAAATTCATAACTCGTTCGTTATTAATTGAAAATATTACTCTGTTCTATATTTTGAATCCTAAAAGATATGTGGTATTTGTGTTAAAAATTTCTAACACTTTGTTGTTTTAATTTTAAATAAAAATGTTTTTATAAAATTTAATTACGACTTCGTTTATTAAACGTATTAACTCGTTTTTAATTAACTTTTTGCGTTATTATCCGTTGAAATGTTTATTACTCTTTTCGGAATTGTTGTGAAATGTATTTTTCTTATAAAAATATAAAATGGATATGTAAAAATTCGAATCTTGGACAGAATGTTTGCTTGAGTTTGTTGAATCCATTTTTGATCTTTTCTTTATACTTTACCACTTTTGTATTTTACCACAAGTCTCATATATCATATATATTATAAATCATCCTTATATTAGCATTTATTTGTCCATAATAGTCCTCATGTGTCCCCCCAAGTTACCCAAGGTTACATAACTCCATTGATAAACAATTAAAATCATATTTTTACTTAAGAATATCTCTAATTTATTGTTTTGTCCATAATCATATTATACATAAGCAGGTGTGTTTACATGTGTCATTTTTCGCAAGATAAACCATTATTTTAGTGTTCAAGTAACATTAATATGAATCAATAATTAATATTAACATGTCATAAGTATTTCTTTAACTTAAAACATATTATGAAACCATAAAAACCCTAATTAACCCATAATCATTTTCATGTTTAACCAAGAGTGTAAATCACTTGTGTGACTATTTTAACATGATGTCATTAACATCATAAGATATAATAAAGTGTACATTATGATGACAACAAATAAAACTCCTTTTTACATGATTAAAATCCTAAATGGTGATTTAAGCTAAATAGAATCATCATATGCATAAAAATGAAAATTATAAGAACATAAAGAGTTCAAGTAAACCTTATGAGGTATGATGATGATAATGAGCTAGTGCTAAACCCTTGTTTAGTCACAAAACCAAGCTTGCACTTAAGAAACCCTAGCTTTCCTTAATAGAAACCCTAACTTTCTTTCTCTTGATTAATACTTGAATATGGTTAGCCAATGCTTGCAAATGCCTTAGTACATCTTAGAATAGATGTGTATAGAAGTGTATGGGTTGTAGAAAATTTTGTATGGAATTGTTAAAGGGGTGATTGTTTGCCGTAGCTTATATGTGTGCTAGAGGGAGTATATTTGATTTTTGTTAAGTGTTTAAACATGTAAGTGTTGTGTCTCTTATGCAATGTATAAGTAGTAAACATGTATGACTAGTCAAGGGAACATAAAGGAAGTCTTAGGAATGGCCATGGTCCTAGTCTTTGGTCAAAGTATGGTAGAAATGGTGAATGTCCCCTAATAGTTGAGAACATCCCATGAAAACATGGAAATGTGTTCTCAACTTGCATTTTCTTGGTTCATTCTCTCTATATGATATAGAGAGAGAATAAAGGCTTATGTATGATAATATTGAGTAAATTTTGGGTATTGGGTATAAACGTGGGTATTTGTTGAAGCGTAGAAAGGTTTTTGTGGTTCCGGGTGTGCCTAAACGCATTTTATCGCGAAACGTATACACTTTACGTATCCGATAAAAATAAAATGAACAAAGTTAATAATTATCCTCAAAATAATTATATAACCCTTGCTTGATGTACACATTTAATTGTTTGATGCCCGTTTACAATGAACGTTTGTATTGGCGTAGCGATTTAAACCTAACATTTACAAGTTCAAAGCATACATGTAACAACACAAAAGGTAATTGAGGATTTATGTTGATGTCGTCTATGGTACTTGAAACACCAGGGTGTTATTGGACTTCCCCCTTTAAACGCGTAGGCCTTGTCCTCAAGGGCTTACATGCTAGAACTTGACGACGGTGTGTTCTTGGTGAAGAGTGTGGGTATTTCTTTCTTGGAATTGGTCATTATCGCTCCACGTGAAACTCAGGAACTCCTCTTGAGAGTTCCATCGAACTTTGACCAATGGGATCCGACTTTGCTTCAACCGTGATTACTTCACGGCCCACTATTTCTAACGGTTCCTCAACAAAATGAAGCTTGTCATCCAGTCGAGAGGTCCAACGGAACGGCTAAAGGTTCGTCGGCATGACACTTCTTCAGATTAGATACATGAAACGTATTATGAACTCTGCTCAACTCTTCTGGAAGTTCAAGCTTGTAAGCCACTTCTCCAACTCTTTCAATCACCTTAAAAGGTCCAACATACCTAGGGTTCAACTTAACCAGTTTGCCAAATCGCTAGACCCCTTCCAAGGCGTGACCTTATGCATGACTTTGTTCACGGACTTGGAATTTCCTTTGGTTACGCTTCATGTTTCACGCGTAACTCTTTTGTCGGTCACGAGCGGCTTGCATCCTTTGCTTGATCTGAGTATTTGAGTTTCTCCAACTTCAGTCCAACAAACAGGTGAACGACACTTCCGACCATAAAGTGCTTCAAATGGTGCGGCCTTGATGCTAGCGTGATAGCTATTGTTGTATGAAAACTCGACTAATGGCAAATGGTTAACCCAACCCTTTCCAAAGTCGATGGCACAAGCACGCAGCATATCCTCGAGAGTTTGAATGGTCCTCTCACTTTGCCCGTCTGTTTGTGGATGGTACGCAGTACTCATATCCAAGTTTGTACCCAAAGCGTTCTGAAGTGACCTCCAGAAATTTGATGCGAATCTCGGGTCGCGATCACAAATGATTGAGACGGGTATCCCATGCCTCGTGACCACCTCCTTTAGGTACAATCTTGCAAGTTTATCCAAAGGATCGGTCTCTCTCATTGGTGTGAAGATCGCAGACTTAGTGAGTCGGTCAACGATCACCCAAATTGTGTCATAACCTTGAGATGTCTTAGGAAGTTTCGTGACGAAATCCATGGTGATGTTGTCCCACTTCCATTCGGGAATCTTAGGCTGTACCAACAATCCTGATGGCCTTTGATGTTCGGCCTTGACTTTAGCACAGGTCAAGCACTTGTTAACATAAGTGGCTATGTCGGCTTTCATGTTGGGCCACCAATATAACTTCTTCATGTCTTGGTACATTTTGTCGGAACCCGGATGAATAGAGTATTTTGATTTACTCGGGCACACCCCTCCGTCACACTGATCACAGTCCCAGTCCACCAATTGCCATAACAAAAGGTCATACCAGCGTCTTGACCATTGGAGGCAAGGGTTCCATCCGCACGTCGGTTCCAACTTTTGTTTCTCTAATAGCTTTTCTGGAAATATAGCATTTTCAAGAACCAAAACATTCCACAACGTCTTCACTCTTAATGTTCTGGTTTTCGCTTCGGTCTGAGCATTTAAGATCTGTTTGGGAAGGTCCAAACTAATAGTCATAACCAAGGCTCGAACTCTTAGCGGTGGTTCTCAGTTTGTCCTGCCTTAAAGCGGACAGCAACGACATTTACTTTCCCCGGGTGATAACGAATATCGCAATCGTAATCATTAGCACTCTAAACCATCGTCGTTGCCTCATGTATCAACTCTTTTTGAATCTAAAATGTGTTACCAACTCTTGTGATCGGTGAACACCGTACACTTAGTTCCATATACATAACGTCTCTAGATCTTGAGAGCGAACACCACTGCACCAAGTTCTAAATCATGAGTTGTATAGCTTCTTCTCCATGAATCTTCAACTGGCGGGATGCATAAGAAATCACTTTTTCTCTCTGCATCAATACAGCGCCCAAACCTTTCTTCGAAGCATCGCAGTATGCGATGAAATCTTCGCTTCCCTCAGGTAATGCAAGGATTGGTGCACTGCACAACTTTTGCTTCAACAGTTGAAAAGCTGCTTCTTGTTTATCGCCCCTTGATATACTTGAACGTTCTTATGGGTGAGCTTGAGTCATAGGTTTGGCGATCTTCGGAAAACCCCTCAATGAATCTTCGATAGTATCCAGCAAGACTTATAATTGACGAATCTCCGTTGGTGATTAGGAGACGTCCATTACTTTAATGGATTCAATTTTGGATGGATTCCACAATGAATTCCTTCACTATCGATCACGTGACCTAGGAACTGTACTTTAGGAATCCAAAATTCACATTTGGAAAACTTGGCATACAATTCCTCCTTCTTAAGCAATTCTAAGATTAGCTTAGGTGTTTTTCGTGTTTCTTTCTTGATTTCGAAATATATCAGAATATCGTCAATAAAGACAATCACGAACTTATCCAGATATGGTTTGCATACCCGATTCATAAGGTCCATGAATACGGCAGGTGCGTTTGTCAATCCAAACGGCATAACTTGAAATTCGTAATGGCCATAACGAGTTTCTGAAGGGGGGGGAGTACAGTCTTTGGAATGTCTTCTTCTCGAAACCACTCAATTGGTGATAACTGATCCTTAAGTCAAATATTCGAGTAGACACTCGACCCTTGGAGTTGATCGAATAGATCATCAATTCTTGGGAGAGGATAACGGTTCTTCACCGTTAATTTATTCAGTTCCCGGTAATCAATGCACATCCGGAATGACCCGTCCTCTGTTTTGACAAACTTGACCAGGAGCTCCCAGGGCGAGGAACTGGGCCTTATAAAGCCTTTGTCGGATAGCTCCTTCAATTGCTCAGATAACTCCTTCAATTTCTGGAGGGCCCCCAACGATAAGGGTGACTTGCTACGGATCAGCACCATGTCACCCCAATCCAATTTCGCAACTCCATTGCGTGAGTGGAGGAAAGACCGGCAATTCTCGGAAATACTACGGGAAAAGTCTTGACACTCTTTGTACGTCCCCTCAGTGTACTCCTCCGACCTTGGTCTTCCAACTACTTGTGTCTAGTGATAATCTGCCACAATAAGCTCAGGAAACTCATTTTTCCATGTACTTCAGTGGCTTTTGTGCACGAACATGATGTTTAATCGTTTCACCCAATTCCCTTGAGTACTTCCGTCACCAGGCCGCCGACTACCTCCCCCTCCCCCCCCCTCCTCACTCCGCCCCCCCGGCCTCCTCTGATTTTCCAGGGAAATTGGAACATATTCTCTGCAGACAGCAATGACGCTTGGTATTTCGCCAACAAATCATTACCGATTAATAGCGTCAATAATACCAAGTTCTACAGGCTTTAACGTTACATGGAATTGGTGGTTTAGGAAGTTTAATGTGCAACCCTTAAGTATAGTGTTTAACCCGATTATCCTCCCATCGGCTAGTTCGACATCATAATAGTGATCTAGGGTGGATGGTGTGATGTCAATTTGGGAGCTAAATGTAGTAGACACAAAACTTCGATCGGCACCCGTATCAAACAAGATATAAGCATAGCGGTTGTTTAGAAGGAACGTACCCGCAACGACGTTGTCTGGGTTTGCCCCCCTTTCCTAACAAACATACATCCTTCGCTGGAGATCTGTCTATTCCCAGCTTGATTTACAAACGGTTGCCTTTGGTGTTTTTCAGCCTTGGTACAATCCTTATGGAAGGGTCCCTGAACTCCGCACTCAAAACAAGTAGGTTTCTGACCCGATCCGGTGCCCTTCTGGTTGTTAGTGTTGTTGGCATTTCCTGCACTCGTACAGTCACGGGCGATGTGACCATATTTGTTGAATTATAACACTTTGGGCACCACGGGAACGTCATGGTGGTAGTTGCATTTTGAGCAGAGGGGTTTAGATCCCCTATATGGGTTCTTATCACCAGATCCAGCAGTGTAAGCCCTGCCGGTGTTCTGCCTCTTGTTTTGGGTGGTTGTGGGTTCTGGTTGTTTCCGAGATGTGTTTTCTTAACTTTCTATTGTTTCAGCTTGTCCTTTCTGCAATGGTATGACATCTCTTGTCCATCAGTTCAGTGGCCAATTTCAATGGTCCTCTTGCATTGTCTTTGTTTTGAAGCTACGATTGTTTCCTTGGATCATATCGGGCAATCCCCCGACTACTCTTTCTTTTTGTCTGACTCATCAGGGAACATCCTAACAAGAGATGTGGGTAGTTCTTGAAAGCGTTGGTTGTATTTGACCAACATCAGTACCATTACTTTTTAAGTTCCACAATTCCGCTCATAGCTTCTTCATTGCGTTACAGTGGACAATATTTGTCGGTTATTATTCTTCCTTAGATCGGACCCAAGTCATTAATAGGCAACATCATGAGTAACAGTCTTAACATGGGAATTACACCATGTTAGCAGAACTTGATAAAAGAGTACAAGTTGTGAACTTGACATGGTTCTTCCAGTGGCAGTAAAAGGGGATGCTTATTCGGGAAGACAGTCTCCATTATTTTCAAACCATTGGTTAACTAAAACCATCCCGCGGTGCCTTGGAAAATAACAGAGGTTTGTCACTCAATGAAATCCTGGTAAGTGCACTCTCGGGCAACGCGTTCAGATCCCCTGACACCCGTTCCTGAAGAATGGCTATCAGTGCCATTCCTGGTTGCGTCCCGTGCGGCCAAAGCGGCACTGACACCTTCGTTAATCATAGCTTGGAGTTGGGCATAAAACTTGTGACGTAGTGGTTGTGGTCTGACTGTTGGGTTGTTGTTGTTGTGACCGGCGTTGACCCTCGTGGCTCTTTTCGGTGCCATTTTCTTCAATCATAAGAAAATACAATACTCGTTAGATTTCATAAAATCATAACGTGACATAACATATCCATGATAAATAAAGTGAGATCACATCACACAGTGAAACATATAACCAACACAAGATCGACATAACATAATACCATCATTCCATATATAACTGGAAAACATACATGATTGGTTCTTGATACAAAATGAAATTCAACATAGAGCCCTACTAGCCGGGAGTTACCCGTAATACTTAGTAGGCTATACAGGATAGCTAATCAGAAACAAAAGATCTATACAGGATAGCTAACCAAAACAAAAGATCTATACCGCCTGCTAGCTGGGAGTAACCCATAAAACTTAACAGACTGCATAGTACATACAATCATAACTGAAGTCTAGGAACTGCTACCAGTGTCCTCCAATGTGTCCACGCGCGCTCCAGCCTCCAGGGCCTGGGTACGCATGATATACTGAACAGCAAGATCATCTGCAGCCTGACGCTGCCACTCGTGGCGACGCGCATCGGTCTCTAATACTGTAACTCGTGCCTCTAATGCCCTGCAGTGAGCTTCAGACCTAGCCAAGGCCTGACGAGTCTCCATACCCTCTTGCTCGTAAGCAAGTCTCTCTCTCCTCAATACCTCAATCTCATCTCTCACATCTGCACGATCCTTCTGGGCATCGTGATGTCGTGTGCAAAACTCTGAACTCTCCCTAGTGCAAACATCTACCTGGTAAGTGACCCTCCTGTTGACCAACTCTAAGGCGGTCATAATCCTCCTCTCAGTATCTAGGAGTCTGGTCTCTATAGTGGGTCCTGGCTGTCTCGCAGCAGCAGCAGCAGAACTCTCTCCAATCTCACACCCAGGTCTGGGAGTAGTAAGTAGTAATCTCTTCCGAGGCGGCGTGTCAGCCCCAGGAATATCAGCTCTGTGGCTAGTAGATGGTGCAGGTAGAGGTATAGGTAACAATGGTGGGGTCCCTGATGGGTGTAGTGAATGATAGTAGGCTGATGCTACATCTCTCATCTCAACCTCGAGTGCTCTAGGACTAAGAGGTCGAATACGTGGAGATAAAAAGAATGGTGGTAGTAGAGGTGTAGGTGCCTCATCCTCAGCTGGCACTAAGTCCTCAGGATGCGTGCCTGCTCAAACAACTGTTGGGCAGCCTCCTCGTAAGGATCCTCAGATGGGATACTCCAAGATCGTGCCTCAGAGTGTGTTCGGGCTCGCAATCACTAATAAGTATCCTCAGATGGAATTACTCCAAGATCGTTGCTCTCCGAGTGAAACAGACGTATAGGTTAACGGCAGAATCAGCTGACCATGAATGAATAGCTACTAGCAGGAAATTGAGTCAATTACTTATATGAGTATATTTATATGGCTATTTTTGTATATGCGTAATATTTTATAAACCACGTATAACATGTTATGAATGCTATCTGGGTCCACACTAATGCAACATATAGTGTAATGCATGATTGTATAAACATGTGTTTGTCACGCCGTGTAAAAACCCGTTGTATTGATATCGTTTGTTGACTAATGGTTATAGTCCAGCAAATATTTAGACCTGGTTCTCTATAACCTTGGCTCTTGATTCCATATCTGTTAACACCCCCTAATTGGGTCGCAGCGAGATATGGGTCTGGGGCGTGTTCTTCAAGATCAATAGAACAAGATATATAAGATCGACTCAATAAAAAGTAGTTTAAAATTGATACATTGGATTTAATTGAAAGTCTTAATACAAAAATGCATTTTGCTCGAATAATCGATCCTTCGTATAATTCCTTCGGTAATGCTTTTTGCGAAACAATTATCTTCAAACTTTCTTTCTCTCTCTTTTTTGCAATTTTTCTCATTTTTTTGATTTTTTTTGCTAAACATTCTTCAAATCTCGGTGTAGTTTCACCATCTTCATGATCATAATAATTCCGTATAATTCCTTCAGTAATTTCTTCGTTCTTCAGATTCACCATTAATTGTGACGGTAGTAAAATCACATGAGCTTTGACTACTAATATGTATTCTAAAGATGAGAGTGGAAAAGGGTTTAACGGGAGGTTAACTAACCGGTGTAGTTAGTTAATAAACAACATGTATAGGCGATTTGGTTGTAATCCTAAGATTTACCAATTTAAACAAGTTACTCCAATTAAATCCATAATACTCATTATTGTGGTCTCGAATAGATATACCAAGCCAAGTTCTAAAGTCTACAACATCACTGGCACACTCATATTTTGTGGAATTTGGGTAAACATTTAGAAACGGAAAGGTTAAATCCTCACAATATCTAACAAGGGTTATTGTGTGCGGGTTATGTATCAAGTAATTTCACAAAAGTATGCTTGAAAAAAAAATTAATTTGAGCATAATTTAAGCTTTTTATTGTGAAAAATAAGACAAGTAAACATTCTAATTCCATCCCCTCACTTGAATTATACAACGTCCTCGTTGTATAGATAAAACATTAAATACATAAATTTAAAAAGAATTGGAATGAGAAACTCCCCTGATATTTGCTCGGTAGATTCTCCAATTTGCGTTTATGAGCAAGATCGTGTGTTGAACAGCCGTATTTAGGTTTCAAGACTCCAACACTTCAAGATTTCCATATTTGTAAATTCTCTACCAATATTGGTTGATTTTTCTTTCACGAGGTCCTGTATAAATTCTCAGAAAATAAATGAAATTCTATCTCCGTGTATTCATTTGGTTAGACTCGAAGTAAATACCTAAAACTGTACAGGAATTCAATACGCCGTATCCATTCCCCAGGATACGTCATATTGATACCTGTATACGTTGTATTCATTTAATGAATACGTTGTATAGACTATGCTGAAAATAAAGACTCGATAACGTCCAGAAGGTCAATACGCCGTATCCATGGGGTTTGGATACGCCGTATAGACAATCTAGGAAGACAGACTCGATAAAAATTGAATATACATTCCGGGTTGTCTCCCGGCAAGCACTTTTGTTTTTGTAAGAGTCTTTAAGTTAGACTCCCTTCAGCTTCTCGTTGCGTCATTCTCCAACTCTATAACCTCATCATCCTCCTTGTCAATGTCACCTCCGTAATATTTCTTCAATCGTTGCCCATTGACTTTGAAGCTAAACCCGTCCTTGTCAGTGATTTCTATAGCCCCATGCGGATACACCGTTTTAACAATGTTTGGACCGCTCCATTTTGATTTATGTTTTCCAAGGTACATCTTCAAACGAGAATTATAAAGTAGCACCTTGTCTCCTACCTTAAAATTTTATCACCACGAAGTCTAGAATTATGCCATTTCTTGGTCTGTTCTTTGTAAATTCTAGTATTCTCATAAGCACCATCTCTCAATTCGGCTAACTCATTAAGCTGCATAAGACGACTTTTGCTAGCAAGCGTTAAATCCATATTACATTGTTTTAATGCCCAATGTGCCTTATGCTCGATCTCTATGGGTAAATGGCATGCTTTTCCATAGACTAGTCTGAAAGGTATACACCTTGTCGGTGTTTTGTAGGCCGTCCTAAACGCCTATAATGCATAGTTATGTTTTTCCAACCAACCTTTAGGATTGTACCCCACTGATCTCTTTAGGATGCGCTTAATAGCCCTATTAGTAACTTCAGTTTGTCCATTAGATTGAGGGTGATACGCCATGGATAATTTATGAGTCACACCATATATTTGTAAAGCTTTTTCAAGCTGGGAATTACAAAAATGTGTCCCTCTATCACTAATCAAAGCTTTAGGAACTCCAAACCTAGCAAATAAACTTCTTAAAAACTTAACCATAACACGCGCATCATTCGTAGGTAATGCTTGAGCTTTGACCCATTTGGACACATAATCGATGGCTACTAATATGTATTTATTACCTCTAGATTGGGGAAATGGTCCCATAAAATCTATTCCCCAAACATCAAAGACTTCGCATACATGGATGTTATTTTGAGGCATTTCGTTCCTTGAAGATATGTTTCCCGATATTTGACATTGCTATCACTCGTCTTTCGTACTCATTTTGCATCCTTAAAGATACTAGCGCCATTATAATTCGGGTACCTCATAAACCTTCTTTTGTAGTAAGATTAGCCTCATTATGTCCCACTGGTTGTCCTGAATGACAGAGCGCCAGAATTTTAAGGGTTTCACTTTCCTGATACAACATCTTCTATTTATTATCTGTGCCACAGTTTAAAGGCATAAGGTTCCTCACCTGAAGTAAGCTCTTTGACTTTGAGAAAAACCTCTTTCTTTTTTCAGACGATGGTCTATTTGGGGGAAACAACTTTCCAACAAAATTATTAACAAATCCGCATACCATGGTTCAATCATTTTTAGATTGGATTTTAGCTCTATTATAAATGCTCGACTGAGAATTTATCAGCATTATCCCTCTCAGTTAACACTCCATATATAGCTTCTGAAACTAGTGATTTGATCTGCCGCAAATCTTTTGCTTTCCTTAGGGTTTCTCAATACTTGATAAGGGGTAGATGAACTCATGAGGTCATTTTGGTTTGATGGCAGTTTCGGTTGGAGAAAGACAAGTTGAGAACCTTTTCGTTCATTGGTTGCTCAACCCTTTTCCGTACAGCTTTCTGTAAAGTTTGGATTTTTTCGTCAGTAATACTCTTATGATATTAGCGTTGTTTTGGTTATTTGCATTTAGGGCATTCGATATCGGATATTAATATCGAGCTGTTTCAGATTCTCCAAATATTTTCGTTGGAGTGCTTCTTCTTTTTCTTTTCTCACTCGATTTAGGAAAGGGATAGATAACTGTTGTGGTTTTACCAATGGGTGGGTAGCTTTTTTTGAAATACTCGAAGATTTATTTTCCACACCGTCATCATGCGGCTTTTCTTGTTCAAATCTGAGAGGTTCATTCTTATTGATTCCAGTTTCATTAATTTCTTTACTACAGGTGTGCTTCAGACGTCATCTTTCCTCCCCTAGTTATCATCACTTTGACTTTATTTTTTGGAATCAAAACATTACTCTCACCTTTGATAATTCGTTTACCTTGATTTTCAGCTCACTCAATAAGTTACTTTGTGTTTTTAACAAAAGCTCGTTGGTGGTTCTAAATTCTTTAATGAATATATCTCATCTCTCGTGCTTACGTCTTCCTTCATCATTTGAATGTAGCAAAATTTCTTTTTATGTTATAACCTCATTGTAGGGGTAATTGAATGGGTAAGAGGCTCCCGATAATTGTACCTGTAAAAGAAAGGACATTATTCGAGTTAAATATTTCTAGAAAAACTACGAGGAAAGTCCTTATACTAAAAAACTATTATTTTATTTGACAGTCGATTGTCGTATTCAGTTATACTGGATACGGCCGTATCGATGTGTAATGTTGATTACGTTGTATCCTAAGAAAATGATTCGTCGTATTTTAAATGTATAAAACTGACAGTAGAAAATAAAACTAGATTTATTCTAAAAAATTTTACTAAAAATACAATAAAAAAAGAAATTTTAAACAATCACACATACCGCAACTGGCTGCCAAACTTGATTTGTTGTAGTGTAGGGTTGTTTTATATATGATTCAAGTTTTTTTTAAATTTATATTTGCCGACTTAACCTAAAAACGACACTTTAAGGGCAGTGTAACCGGTCAGTGTAGTTTTGTGGTATTGCGGTGTCGACTCACTGAGAGCGAGATGAACTGAGAGCGTTAACTCTCTATATTATTATTAGTATTTTAGCTTATCTATGTTAGTACATAATAATCTAATTTATGTTTAAACCTAAGTTAAACTAAACTAATGAAAAGGGGGGGTTCAGCTAAGAGACTGCATCATAGGTGTGGGTATCAACCTAGGTTTTGTTGACAAGTAAAGCAATAAACACACACTGAGTAGACAATAAATGATTAGAAAAGCGGTCGAGATCTATGTAAGGAAAAAATATCAAACCATGATAATCCAAATATATATGCAGGTTTCTTATATTACGTGCAAAGAGGCGGAGTTTTTCTTATCTCGATTGGGTATATCATTCCTTAGACTTTGGCGGGTCTTCATCATAAAGACCTTTAGACATGCTAATTCTGTCACTTTAGGCGCATCGCATAATCATCTTATGGTGATTGATTATACTATTTCTTAGATTAAGTAATGGTGCTCTTACTAAAACCCAGTCATGGAGACTTATACCACATTACGCTTAACGTGCGCATCGATACTTCTAGTAGTCTATGTTTGTGTCTTTACCTATGAAGCTAAGTACGTACTCGTGTTCGTAGGGTCAACCTGCTAGTCAACTAGCTCACTATTCTAAAGGCAAAGATAGGTCAATTTGTGATCTATGATTTAGATATATAATTTGCAATATGGTGAGCTATACGGACTCTTAGCCTACGCCCAAACAACACCAAAGTTGCAGCGCATTAAATATGTAGGACTAGACCCAGTTGAATGATAGGTCGCATACTTAAGCACGTAAACGAATATAAATTGATAAACATAAACAACAATCAATGATAAATTAAGCAATCGAGATAAACAAACCAAACATTAGATCTTTATAAACATGGCTGATACCTAAAGGTATCAGCCGATAGTCATTGTAAAAATACACACGGTTTGATATATGAACGATTAAAGTAAAGAAACCTCGATCGAACGCGTATTCGGTTGTGCAAAGATTACAAGAGTTTTCCTATGATCTTAAGGCTCTTTTCTGACCTTCTAGGCTCTACTGATCGTCTCTCGGTCGACTTGGTGGTTTAGGGATTCACTTCCATGATTAAAATTGAGTTTAGGGTCGTCTGTATATATATATAGGGTCTGGTAGTCGGTTCGATACGGCGTATTGGGAAGCTCAATACGGCATATTAGATGACTTGGCGTGGGCTCCAAGAATAAAATATTCCAGAATTTTCTTGAGCTAATATGGATACGACGTATCGGATTACTGGATAAGGCGTATCAGACCTATTAGGTACGGCGTATCGGACCTATTGGGTACGACGTATTGGGCTACTCTGGTACGGCGTATTGGCTTATTGGGTACGGCGTATTAGCTCTTTGGGTATGGTGTTTTGTACATCTTGGGTACGGAGTATTGGCTGAAAGTGTGCTTTTCTTGATATTTGACCAAAGTATAATATACGACGTATATACTGATGTGGATATGGCGTATTCTTCAAAGTCAGGCAATGGTCTTTTGATTCGTCAAAGTCTTGGATACGTCGTATAGGTCTAGAATAATACGGCGTATTTGCTGTCATATCAGTAGACTTTCTCGAACTCTTCGTTTATGCTCCAAAATGCTTGCCTTTTAGCATAACTTCACCAAGTACTCTATAATTACTGCAATTCTCAAATACAAACGATTAAGTAACAATTCTTTGCAATAATTATACAAAATGGGTAATATACATGGGATAAATGATGCTATAAAATAGACGTTATTTGATGTCATCACATGTATTAAGCAATTATGGGCTACTGCAAAGGTGAAAATTGTTAATGGAGAAGTGCAGATACAAGCCTTAATGGATAAGAAGAAGGTGATCATCACTGAGACAAGTGTAAGAAGTGATCTTCAATTTAAAGATGCTAAAGGTACTGAATGTCTTCCAAATGCTACAATTTTTGAACAGTTGACACTCATGGGGTATGAAAATCTTACACATAAGCTTACATTCTATAGAGCTTTTTTCACCTCAATAGAAATTTCTTGTCCATACAATTCTGCAATGCCTTAGTGTTAAGACTACTGCTTAGAATGAATTTAGTAGCACTATGGCCTCTGCTGTCATCTGTCTTGCCATAAAACAAAAATTCAACTTTTCTAAGTACATGTTTGATAATATGGTGAAGAACTTGGAGAGTGGGGTTAAATTTCTAATGTATCCAAGGTTTGTGCAAGTGTTCCTGGATAAACAAGTTGAAGGAATGTCCAAACATAAAAAGATTTATGTTACACTTTCTCACACTAAAAAGGTCTTTGCTAACATGAAGAGGTAGGGAAAAGACTTTTCTTGTAGGGACACACCTTTATTTCCAACCATGATTGTTCAAGCACAAGAACAAGTAGGTGAAGGTTCCGAGATACCAACTGATTCCCATTATACACCCACTACTACTCAACCATCAACATCTAAAACTAAGAAGAAACAGTCTAGAATGAAACAGAGGAAGGACACTGAAGTTTCTCAACCTAGTGGTCCTACAGAACCTATGGCAGATGAGACTAAAAATGTGGAAAGTATACCTACACATTCCAATGATGGAACTAAATAAATTGATGGAACTTTGTACCAGCTTATCACAAAGAGTTCTTAACTTAGAGAAAACAAAGACCTCTCAAGCTGCATAGATTACTGAATTAAAAAAGAGAGTCAAGAAGCTGGAAGGGAAAAGGAAGTCAAAACCTCCAAGGATGAAAAGATTATACAAGGTTGGTAGATCTGCACAAGTTGTTTCCTCTGAAGATGAAGGTTTGGGTGATCAGGAGGATGCATCCAAACATGGGAGGAAAATAGTTGATATTGATGTTGATGCAGAGGTTACTTTGGTTGATGAGACTCAGGAGAGGAATGATGAAGAAATATTTGATACATGTATTCTTGATGGTGAAGAAGTGTTTACAAAACAGGATGTAATTGAGAAGGAAGTTAGTACTACTGAAGTTGCTATTGACAGTACTACAACAACAACTACAACAACTGTTGATGAGTTTACTCTGGCTCAGACCTTAATAGTAATCAAAGCAGCTAAACCTAAGGCTGTTACAACTGCTGCTACAACAACTACAACTGCTGTTACACGACCCAAGGCTAGAGGGGTTATAGTTCAAGAACCAAGTGAATTTACAACCACAACATCACCTTCACAACCATCACAACTTCCACAGGCTAAAGACAAAGGCAAGGCAAAAATGGTTAAGCTTGAAAAACCTTTGAAGAAGAAAGATCGGATTATGTTTGATAAGGAGGTTGCTCAAAAGCTTCAAGCTCAATTAGATGTTGAATTGGAAGAAGAAGAGAAGCTTGCAAGACAAAGAGAAGAAGATGCTAACATTGCTGAATAGGATAATGTTCAAGCTATGATGGATGCAGATTATGAGCTAGCTGTAAGATTATAGGCAGAAGAGCAAGGAGAATTGACTATTGAAGAAAAGTCAAGATTGTTTGTGGAGCTCATAAATAAAAGGAAGAAGCATTTTGCAAGACTTAGAGCAGAAGAGCAGAGAATAAAACCACCAACTAAGGCTCAAAAGAGAAATACAATGTCTACTTATCTGAAAAACATGGCTGGATACAAGTAAAATCAATTAAAGGCCAAAAGCTTTGAGGATATTCAGATGTTATTTGACAAAGAAATGAAAAGAGTAAACATATTTTTATACATGGATACAGATTTAGTGAAAGGTAGTGAGACAAGAACAGAAGGAAGTTCTAAAAGAGCAGGAGAAGAACTTGAATCAGAAAATTTAAAGAAGCAGAAGTTAGAAGCTGAAGTAGATGATGATCAAGAAGAAGTAGAGATGAAAAGTATATGGAAGATAGTTCCTGAGATGTTCCGGTCGGTAGCATTTGGCTGGTCTCTAGCCATAATCCTCAATCATATTGTTGACTGGAAAATCATCAAAGAAGGAAATATGGGATCACTTTTAATTCATAAGAGTGATGGAAGTTCAAAAAAGGTACTCATCAAAGATACAGATGCTTCAGAATTTTGACAGAGAAGAATTGGAAAACTCTTGGAACGTGGTTAAAGTAAGAAATGGGTTACAAGGCTAGAGGAGGGAAATGAGAGAGTGTTATGGGGTGAGCATGAAGTGTAGTTTGAACCTGAATGTAGATAAGTGATGTGGGGGGAATCTGCACGGACACAAAGTGGACAGTTTGAAGCAATTTTCTTCAAGTGGGTACATTTTGTGAGATTTTAGAATCTGCATATCTTTATGCTGGTAGAAAAGAGATATCCACTTACACCTGCAACAATCACATAAATGCTCAACAAGAAGCTTCAAGCGGACCATTGGAATGAAATGTGTTATCAACTTATTAAGCTCATGACAAAACAGCTCAAGAATCTTAGAAATGTTTGAATGCATCCTCCTAGTGAAGATAAAGCTTGTAATCAAGAAACTTGAAGATTCAGAAGATGAACATCAAGTTTTAGGGGTGGATTGGTTAGGATTAAAAGACTTTTTTGAAAGCTTGTTTGGCAAGTTACTCGCTAGCGTACCGGTTAGATTAATGCTGGCTCAAGCATAAATTAGTGTTGTTAGTGGTTTTTACGTTGAAAAATTATGCTTATAGTAGTTGCTATGCTAGTGACTATACTAGTATATATAATACTGCATATTGGAAGTTCAAGAATGCTTAAGACTTAGAAGAAATACTACTAAGTAGTTAATACTGCTAGTATAAAAGTTACTACTGTTAGTGTAACTTAGTACTGCTAGTATATGTTAGTATTGCTTGAGTAAAGTTACAACTGTTAGCATAAAGTTAGTACTGCTAGTGTAAAACTTAGTATGTGATGAAGATTTGAGGAAATTTTTTAAGTTAAGTACTACTGCTTGTATACAGTTAGTGCTAGGGTATAAAAAGTTAATGCTGCTGGTTACAACTGCTGAAAGATTACAACTGCTAGAAGAGTTTCTACTGTCAGAAGGATAAAGATAAGAGAAAGGATAAAGATGAAGAATTGGTTATAAGTATTACTTACGGGTAAGTATGAGTTTTTTTTATAAAGATTAGTATAAGTTATTTGTTTAGAAGATCATGATATCTTAGGAAGGTTTTGTAAGCCTTGTAGGACTCCTTGGTTGTATAAATGGAGTCCTAGGGCAATAATGTATTACATCTGAATATTATTTTGTTTGATTTCGATATAGCTTTAAGGTTTGTGTAAACCTATCACTATTAAGAGTGCGTTCGTTTTATATTGAGGCTGAAAGTTTGGTAAACTGTTTGTTATTGATCTTGTTCATTACTGTTTCATTATAATTCTTCTTAGTATCATTGACTAGATTCCGCATAGTCTTTGATATTCACAATCAAAGTTTCTACTATAGTTGCGTTAGATTTTATCTATGCATAAACATATACCTTATACTAGCTAAAGATTAAGATCTATTCTATTAGGATCAACAAAAATAAACTAACTACAACCTATACATTACAAATTATACATCTACATTTTAACCTTATACATTTAAACTTCAAGAAATGCAAGTATTTATCAAATAAAGATCAAAGATATTTCTATCACCTCCCTGACCTTGATTTCATAGGATAATGCCCACCTAAGGGAACCAATAGCACACAAATGCCCAATTTGATCTTGTACAAACCTTTCTCATTTAAACCTTGAAGTACTATGTCTAAATCTTGACCAAAGACTTCCTTGAAACCCTCATTGTGTCTTGGACTTTCCTAAGACTATCACATGTGGTATTTGACTAGTCTTGAAGGTATATAAGCTTGCCACTAGTTAGAACACATACACATTTCATTTCTTAAGGTGAAAACAACTCATTCTCTCCCTTTGTGCTCCTCCAAACCCACAGCCACAACCAAAACATATAAGCAATCCATACCAAATTTATTTACCACATTTCCAAGTGTTCCTACAATATATCTAAGATATCCCAAGGTGTTTAAAAGGTTTGGTTTGGAGTTTACAAGTGTTAACCAGAAGGTTCATATTATGGTTTACATGGAATTAGGGTTTTCAAGGTCTTGGAAGCTAGGGTTTGTTTGCTAAACAAGGGTTTAAATCATATTTTTCGTCCTCTTACATCATATTAAGGTTACCTAAAAACCTTAATCTCTTTACATTCATGATTTTATGTGTATATAATGGCTATGTAGTTAATCACCATCTAGGAAACTTATTTACATAAAAAATGGAATTTTTACTTATGATCATGGTATGATATACTTTGTCATGTGCTATATTGTTGGTAGGAACATGTGAGAATGGAAGTATGTACATTATATAAGTGTGGTTTATGTATAAAAGCTTATATAAACTAGTTACCTAAAAAGTGTATATATAAAAGTTCATGAACAAATAGGTGTGTAGACTTATGGATCTTGTAATTCTTGGACAATATTTGGACAAATGATGGACTAAGGACCCTAAGTATGTAATACATGTGATATTAAGTGTTTTAATGGACTTGTAACAAAGTGGCTAAACTAAAAAGGTATAAAATTAAGTTTTAAACATGTTTTTACAAAATGACCAAAACCTTCTGATTAAATTCGAAATATAAAGTATTTATTTTATACTTTTATAAAATACTACATCTCATAAGGATTCCAAAAAGGTAAGAAACTCAAAAAAAACAAACTATAACGAAGGAGATACGTAATTTACAAGATTTAGTTATAAAAAATGTTTTATAAAATAAATTTTACAAAAACCATTTACTTTTAACTTCTGATATATACAAATGGATATTTTTCTCAGATAGTACATATTTTTAGAATTCCAAAACATAAAGAATCATAATTTTAGATCAATAACGAAGGAGTTATGGATTTTTTTCGTATTTTTTTTAAATAATTAATAGTTTTTAAAAAAATAATTTTATAAACTATGAATAGTAAAAATCACTATTTATCTCAGATACATTTTGAAAAATACATTAGTTAGATAAAACTTTTAATTACGAAGACTTGTCGAAGGATATCACTAAAAACGGAAGTTTTAAAACGAATAAGATACGACGTTTACGAGTTTACGATGATATAATTTTATAAAATAGTTTTTAAAAGTGTTTAGATGAACAGTAAAAATGTAATGTGTACACAGTGGTGAAAATAGGAAAATGTAAATTTTTGATAACGTGTTTTAATACGAAAAAGTTGTGACATAAGAAAGCAGTAAGAAACAACAAATCAAAAACAAATAAGGACTTTAACCGAGAAAGTTCACGCCTTTGCAGTTTTTCACTAAGAGATAGTTATAAACGTTTTCACTTTATAAATATGATTTTCACTTATACACTTAGATGCTGGTGTAGTTATATAGAATTTATGTTGGGTATTAGTTATTCAAAGTGCTTAGTACTTATATGGCCTATATTTAATTAGGTTCACTTCGGTCATTTTTGAGCGCTTTTCTGTTATACTTGGATCTATTTATTACTCTAAGGTGATTTTCATATCCCAACCCCCCACTAGTTTTACATTTATAATGATTTACAAGTTTTGGGGAGAGAAACATATTGCATGTTTTACAATTGGACTCAAGTGGACATTTTACATTACGATTACGTGTTTGCCTAAGTTTGCGATATCCCTATTAATGCCTTTTTATCATGAACTTTCAATTACTTGTTGTGAGCACGAATGTTATAAATAGATCTATTTGGGATTGACATCCCCATTCGGGAGAGTCATGCTCACTGTTCCGGTTTGCCGGACAACGAACGTATACCCTGTCGGACATAGGATGTTGCGGGTTAGAACATCATCACGGGCAATGTTGGCTATTTATAGTGCCAATTCATACATGGTCAAGCTTCAGTGTTCCATGAGCTTAGGGTAAACGTAAATCACATCTTTTGATGTTTGCATCTGTTGCATTATCATGGGGAAATCTTGCGGTCCTACACTATACATTTTACAAACTATGAATTCACCAACATTTTGTTGTCGTTTTAGGCATATTTTCCGGAGTTCAATGAGGTGCAAGACCAGGGATACATTGGTGGTTGTTATTTTATAAATCATATGCAGAAAAGATTTGGTTGCATTACATTTTGGGGAAACATTTGTTATGAACTAGAATCCTTGGTATATTGAACATCAAAACTAGTAAAGCTTTAACGATTTTATGTAATAACAATTTGTAATTAAATTAAATCCAATGTATCAGTTTTAAACAACTTTTAAATGATCGTTCTTATATATATCTTGTGCTATTGATCTATGAAGTACCACCCCAGACCCATATTCCGCTGCAACCCAATTTGAGGGTGTTACAGATTGGTATCAAGAGCCAAGGTTGTACAGAACCAAGTCAATTTTTTTGCTGGACTATAACCGTTTTCAAACATTGCTTTTATACAAAGGGATTTTCATGGAACATACATACACTAGTGTTGCATTAGTTGGTTAGACTAGATGCATTCATGATTGATATACATGTTATAAAATACTATGTATATTATGATAAGAGTCTTATATTAATACTTATATAAGCTACTTTTGACTTTCAGATTTGGTCATGTCTGATTTAAAGGATTTCATAGTCACCTACATGGCGGTATCCAGTCTATTTAAGGGGTTTTCAGACATAGGATCTTCAGGAGTTGATGGACTACCCATGATGCCAGAGGATCCGTATGCATATGTAGTATCCGTTTTTCAGGCCCCACCATCTCCTGATTATGTGCTTGGCCCTAAGGAACCAGAGCAGGCACCACTTTCAACAGAGTTTGTCTCTGAGCCTGTATATCCGGAGTTTATGCCACCGGAGGATGATTTACTCCCATATGAGGAGCAACCATTGCCTGCTGCTGTCTCACCCACTATTCACCAGGGTATATTCCTGAGTCTGATCCAGAGGATGATCCGGAGGAGGATAACGATGAGGATCCTTAGGAGGATCCAGTAGATTACCCCACTGATAGAGATGATGAGGAGGATGAGGAGGAGCCCTCCGGAGATGAGGCTGATGATGAGGAAGAGGATGAGGACGATGAGGAGGAGGAAGAGCACCCAGCTCCGGGCGACTCTGTTCCACCACCACCAGTACATCGTACTACAACTAGGATATCCATCTCAGCTCAGGCACTTGTACCATTCCTCTCTAAGGAAGAGGTTGAGAGATTTCTTGCCATACCTACCCCACCACCATCTCTACTTACTCCACTATAATCACCACTACCACAGATACCATCTCCACCACTGCCAGTATCACCACCCTTACCTGTATCATCTCCACCACCACCTGCCAGTCCTACTTATCCGCTAGGATTTAGAGCTGCTATGATCCGGCTGAGAGCCGAGACACCATCTACTTCCCATCCACTACCATCGAGTACCCCACCATCAGGGACACCACCACTTCTACCTATACCATTACCTACATCATCACCACCTTTGCTTTTACCCTCTACTGACCATAGAGCGGACAGGCCCGAGGTTTGTTTACCACCTCGGAAGAGGTTGTGTATTGCTCTAGGTCCGAGATATGAGGTCGGTGAGAGTTCATCTGCACCCACTGCTAGACCTACTAGAGGTTTTAGGGCGGATTATGGTTTTGTTGCCACTTTGGATGATGAGATCAGACGTGACCCTGAGAGAGATGTTGGTTATGGGATTACAGACACTTGGGATGAGATGCTTGTGGGCATGCCAGGGGCACCAGCGACTGATGACACAGAGTTGGGTCGACGGATGACAGAGTTTGCCACTATGGTTAGGCAGGACACAGACGAGATCTATGGGAGACTTGATGAGGCACAAGATGCTAGAGCGGTGTTGAGCGGTCGGCTCAACTTACTACAGAGGGATAGACGCTCCCATGCTTACACTGCTTTACTCATGGAGAGAGAGGCTAGACTTTCCCGTGAGGCCTGGGGACGGTCTATGGATGCTAGTGACACAGCCCGTTCTGAGGTGAGAGCACTGCGGACTACAGTGCTAGCACAGCAGGCTGAGATAGGAGCCTTGCGGGCAGCAGACCGCACCCGACAGGCACAGCTTGTGGAGACACTGACACTATTAAGGACACTGCAGACACAGGTGACAGAGCTCCAAAGTCAGCAGGGACCCGCTAGCGGTCCAGCACAGCCCGAGATACCAGAGGAGGCCGGTAGTTCTTCTTAGAGTTGTTATGTTGTAGCTATGTTGTTTAGCCTACTAAGTATTACGGGTAACTCCCGGCTAGTAAGGCTCTAGGTTGTATATTCTTTATCTTGTAACCTAATGGTAGGGATCATTTTGTATCTGAACCGATCATGTATGTTTTTCCAGATTATGTATGGAATGGATGGATTATGTCATGTCTGTAATCGAATTTATTATGAATGAATGTCGATTTAGCTACACCATTGTTAATTTCAATTCAGTTGTATATTTCACTGTGTGATGTGATCTCACTTTACTTATTGTGCATATGTCATGTCATGGTTATGATTTTATGAAATCTAACTAGTATTATATTTTCTTGTGATTTGAAGAAAATGGCACCAAAACGAACCATAAGATCAACACCAGCCGCAACAGCCACCACCACTACCACTTGACTGATTCCTAGCTTAAGGCACTAATCGATCAAGGTGTTGCTGATGCATTAGCAGCACGTGACGCTGACAGAAGCATGAATGGCGATGACAGCCATAATTCAGGCACGGGTGTAAGGAGACAAGCTCCTCCTGCTCGTGAGTGCACTTACCCAGACTTCATGAAATGCAAACCCCTATACTTTAAGGGTACTGAAGGAGTCATCGAGTTGACTCAGTGGTTTGAAAGAATGGAAACTGTGTTCCGTATAAGCAACTGCTCTGTGGAAAACCAAATCAAGTTTGCCACTTGTACTCTTCTTGGAAGTGCTCTAACATGGTGGAACTCCCATGTTAAGACTGTTGGTCACGATGTTGCTCATGCAATGACTTGGACAAACCTGAAAAAGAAGATGACTGACAAGTACTGCCCAAGGGGCGAGATTAAGAAGCTGGAGGTTGAGATGTGGAATCTTAAGGTTAAAGGTACCGATGTGGTAAGCTATAACCAACGTTTTCAGGAACTGGCATTGATGTGTGCTAGGATGTTTCCTGAAGAGTCAGACAAGATTGAGAAATATGTCGGTGGTTTGCCCGACATGATTCACGGAAGTGTAATGGCATCTAAGCCAAAAACCATGCAGGATGCAATTGAATTTGCTACTGAGCTGATGGACAAGAAGATCCGTACTTTTGCTGAACGACAGAGTGAAAACAAAAGAAAGCAAGATGATAACCAACAACAACAGAACAAGAGGCAGAACACTGGCAGGGCTTATGCTGCAGGGTCTGGTGAGAAGAAACCTTACGGAGGATCTAAACCTCTGTGCTCAAAATGCAACTATCACCATGACGGTCAATGTGCTCCAAAATGCCACAAGTGCAACAGAGTTGGCCATCTGGCTCGTGACTGTAGGAGTACTGTAAATGCCAACACTGCTAACAACCAAAGGGGCACTAGGGCAGGTCAGAAACCCACTTGCTATGAATGTGGAGCCCAGGGACATTTCAAGAGGGATTGTCCAAAGCTAAAAAACAACAACCGTGGTAACCAAGGTGGAAATGGCAATGCTCCAGCAAAAGTGTATGCGGTAGGCCGTGCAGGGACAAACCCAGACTCAAACATCGTTACGGGTACGTTCCTTCTAAACAACCGCTATGCTTCTGTCTTATTTGATACTGGTGCTGATAGAAGCTTTGTGTCTACTACATTTAGCTCCCAAATTGATATCACACCATCTACCTTAGATCATTATTATGATGTTGAACTAGCTGACGGGAGAATAATTGGGTTAAACGCTATCATTCGGGGTTGTACATTAAATTTTTTAAATCACCCAATAAACACAGACTTAGTGCCCGTTGAACTTGGTAGTTTTGATGTCAGAATTGGTATGGATTAGTTAGAGAAGTACCAAGCTGTCATCGTTTGTGCCGAGAAAATCGTTCGTATTCCCTGGGGAAATGAAACGTTGATTGTTCGTGGTGACGGAAGCGACCGGGGAAACGGGACTTGTTTAAACATCATCTCGTGCACTAAAACCCAAAAATATTTGCTAAAAGGATGTCCTATCTTTTTTGCACATGTTACTACAAAGGAGACTGAAGACAAGTCAGAGAAGCAGCGAATTGAGGACGTACCGATCGTTCAAAATTTTCCTAAAGTATTTCCTGAGGACTTGTCAGGTCTTCCACTGACTCGACAAGTAGAATTCCAAATCGATTTGATACCTGGTGCTGCATCTGTAGCAAGAGCACCTTATCAATTAACTCCATCTGAAATGAAGGAATTATCAGATCAACTCCAAGAACTTTCTGACAAGGACTTCATAAGACCTAGTTCCTCACCTTGGGGTGCTCCAGTCTTGTTTGTCAAAAAGAAGGATGGATCGTTTCGAATGTGCATCGACTACCGAGAGCTGAACAAGCTGACGATAAAGAATCACTATCCACTCCCAAGGATCGATGATTTATTTGATCAACTACAAGGATCTTGTAACACCCCCAAAATGGGTCGCAGCGGAATAAGGATCCGGGGCATGTTACTTCAAGATCAACAGCACAAGATATATACAAGAACGACACAAAAGTCGTTTAAACTGATACATTGGATTTAAAAGATATATTACAAAAGCTTATAGCTTTACTTGTTCTTTGTTTCATATTACAAAAGACAACATATATTTCCCGAAACATGATACACATAAGTCTTTAACTGTACAATCCAAAACATATCCAATGCATCCTTGGCATCTCGTGCCTAATGACCTCCTGAAAACATTGCTTAAAACGTCAACAAAATTGTTGGTGAATTCATAGGTTTATGTATTTAAATTATGCAGGACCGCAAGACTTTCACGTGATGTTTACAACATATGCCAACAATCACAAAACCAGATTATTGTTGCACTAAGCTCATGACACCGAAGCTCAACCTATATTTGCTATTTTAGCAGTTATTTGCCCGTACAGATGTTGTAACCCGCAACATCCAAGTCCGACATGGTCAACGTTCGTTCCTAGTGATAGCTAATCACCCAAACGGGGAGGTTAATCCCAATAGATCTATTTATATCATTCGCGCTCACATAATGTAATTCACAACTACATCTATGCAATTAACAGTTCATGAATAATGGGCTCAGGAGGGTTATCGCTACTTAGGCAACACATAATCAATATACTTTCAACACTTGCGTCCAATTTGATAGTATACCTCGTAATTGTAACTTAATAAAGAAAAATTTTAAAAGTCTTATTAACTCTCTTCAATTGTAGTTTCAAAACAAAGAGTCGTTCAAACTAAAACTCATCTAAGCACCAAAATTAAATGCCGCCATTGATATTATTCCTAAAATAACCCATTTGTACAATACTCTAATGCACCATCTAAAAAATTACATGCATGAATCGGCACATTAATGTTTATTGAAAACTATTTTAGCACAATTGTAACCTAAACATGGAATGTTTGAAAAATCTCATTAATGTGTAGCTTAAGAAATCTTCCAATGTACGTTTTAAACAAAGACTAGAAAAGACCCATTCAAAGTAATAATATGTCATAAAACATTCTTCCTCTACATGCTAATAATATGTCATGAAATTCAATTCAAAATCAATAATATTAAATAGTTAGAAACCAAGTTGTTTATCGTATCATTAACACCACTTTTATTTTAAAAAAATAGTGAAAAGGAAAAAAAACACATTTTTGAGTATTCATTATGGACGGAAGAACATGATAGGGTAGAAAACCGTGCCAAAATTTCTTTGCAAATTTAGATGCTTTAAAGATAATATTATTTCAAAGCGTTTTTGTTATATATTTTTTTCTAGTTAGAAACAACAACTCATAATCAAGATTTCATTCTCCTTCCTCGTTTCTCTATTATTAAATGTTCACATTTCTCTTCTTTTAGTTTTAAACCCCGAAACAAGTGGTACGCCAAACGTAAGGGGTAAAGTGATTCATATTGGTTAGTAACATTTTTTGACGAACGGTGAGGTACATGCAATATAAAAGAAAGATTATTAACTTATCTTAAACCATGTGCAGTGCAAAGTGATTCGTATTTGTTACTACGACATTTTGTGATGAACGGTGAGGTACATGCAATGTAAAAGAACGATTATTAACTTATCTTAAACCATGTGCAGTGCAAAGTGATTTGTATTTGTTACTACGACATTTTTGTGATGAACATAGTGGACCCAAAGAAAAACAAAAACAAATAAACTTTTACAAAAGAGAAATGAAAGAATTCTACCCAAAGCTTGACATCCTAAGTGAGAAGCAAAAAATGACGTGAAAGAAGCAACACAAAGCCACAGCCCCTTAGCCCACAAAAACACATAAGGAAACAGAACCAAATACCCATATCTAATGCAAATGGGGTGACAGAAACACCATTAGAGAAGCTCATGACTGCAGATCCAAAATACCACCAAAGCAAAAGAAATCAACTG
>BQNB010043775.1:0-45304 GCA_026074375.1 Tanacetum coccineum | reverse complement strand
ATGGTCCGTCTCAGACTAGCAAGTGTCTTCCCACCGGTCCCGGAAGCAAGGCTAGGATGATCTATCCTCAATCTTTTAGCAGGAAGGGGGTCGCTTCTGAGCGGCATCTCCTCTCTCAACCACAGTCAGATCGTCTTCCGGGTCTACTAAATCAACGTAAGTACCCACCGGGATAACATTCTCCTCCGCAACAACATTTTCTCCCGCAGATGGAGCAGAAACTTCAGGACCAGCGCCAGAACCACTACCGCTTGCTTGGTGTACCGCAACAGGAGCATCCAGAGACACGAAACAATGTTTTATACTTTCAAGCAACGTCACCTGCTCTTCCCCTTTCTGGACCTTCACTGCTTGCACCTTCCGGGGGTCAGCAGTCCTGATATAGTCAAGCAAACCCATGTCTGCAAAATAAATACCAAAAGATTAAACCCCATAAAAGACATAATATTAAAAAACTTGTTCCACCAAAACAAAGTTTCACCCACCCGTTCTATCAGGTCTCTCAAACCGATAGTAATTTCACCAAAAGATATACGAGGCTCAACCCACAAGAGCTAAAAAACATCGGATACCGCCGGAAAGGAGCTTTATAGAGGAAAGTGACCTTAACCGCCTGCTCTTGACGAGCAGTAAGATGGGGAGCCGGATCTTTCTCCAACACGCCCCCCGTATACAAAGGGACGGAAATAGGAAACACTCTAAATCCAACCCAAAAAAAATGGTCCGCCCAGTTCTTAATAGAATCCGGAGGCTTTGAGAGACAAGAAGGAGCCGATAGGGAACGTTTCGCAAACGAAAACAATCCGTCACTATATATACGCGTA
Organism: Tanacetum coccineum; assembly: GCA_026074375.1. Classification (NCBI taxonomy): domain Eukaryota; kingdom Viridiplantae; phylum Streptophyta; class Magnoliopsida; order Asterales; family Asteraceae; genus Tanacetum; species Tanacetum coccineum. The sequence goes on along the minus strand of BQNB010043775.1, from coordinate 44,480 downwards.
TAAAACGCACGAAAAACAGCTACCGACGGGCCAAGGTCAAGTACGCGCGTCAAAACCTCGAAATGAGATATACGAGCAGCACCGAAGGGGGATAATTGAGAAATATGTATACGGAAATATTTAAGAACGGCTACAAAAAATTTAGTGAGAGGAATCCTATAGCCACAATAATCAAATAACCTAGTATAAACACCCACTTTGCCCTCAGGAAATTGGGTGATGGTCCTATCCCGCCCCGGGGCGGTAGGATGAACTTCATCTGGAATATAATAACTATTGCAAAAGCTCTCTACCATTTCTCGGGTCATAATGGAATGTTTATTAGCCATTTTGAAGGAGAGACTAAGATAAATGCTAACCTGAATCTCGAAAAACTGAGAACGAGGAAAATAACGCACGGACGGGGAATTAGAAGTAAAAGCTCTAAGAAATTAACAATGGCGATGAAAAGATTTCGAGAAGAGAAAAACAGTAAAAATGAGAGGGGTATTTATACTTTGGGTATAGTTACTCCTACCGATACTTGGATGACGCCACGTGTGTTCCACTTGCCTAATCAACGATAGAAAAGCGCATGGGAAACTGGTGAAAAGCTGTCACCAGTCAGAAGGTAAAAGGACAGCAACGCTCCACGTCATTGAAGCGTCACCAACTCAGAAGCCGTACGGCACAAAAATAGATAACTCGAAGGAAATAAAGTAGCCGAAAGTCTAGCATTGATCACCGCACGCAGGACATGATCCGCAAGCAATATCATTCTAGACTGGGGGGACTTGATGACGTATACTAGGTGTTCCAAGCCTCTGGGCTTGGGCCACATTATTACTCGGGCTTTTGGGCCCAACCTGTCAATAACGGGCCGTAGTAAAACCCAATCTCGCGTGGGCCTCGGCCCGAACCCAGTGATCCGTCCGCGGATCCAGTTATAGACAATCCGTCCGCGGATCCACCTATAGGACGATCCGTCCGCGGAAAACATCTGCGTCCGTTCAACACGATTGTCGCGGACCCTTGCCCGACAAGGGACCCACTCTGGCCAATACTAAAGTAACCGAAATACTAGGAAACCCTAGTACTAGACACCTATAAATAGGGATCACAATACACCCCAAAAGGTACACAGTTATTCTTATTCTCTCTGACACATACTCTGACAATATGAATACTTACTCTCACGCCGGAGTCTAATCGTGGGGTCCGTCCCCACGGTAAGGCTAACGGTTTACTTTTAATTGTGCAGAAAATCATCTCACTTCTCTTGCTCTAGTACAAGATCAAGCATTCAAGTCACTTGGAGGCCCGACCCGACAAAGGACTTCAATACCTTGCTGAACCCGACACGAATTTTGTACTAACAGGGTGCAATCTGATTCCGAATCATATTAATTTCATGCGTTTACGTTTTTAAGTTATGTATTGATTTAAATAAGCTATGTACTATTTTAATTTTGTTGTTATGTAATGTTATTATTATTATGTAATGTTTTTAATTTATGAATAAAAGTTTTTAATTTAGTTTACGTTTTTATCAATTTTTGTACGTTTACGTTAATATTAACGTTTTTACGTTAATATTTACGTCTTTTATAGTTTATGAATAGAAAAAAAAATCATATAAAAAAAAAAAATAAAAAAAAAAAGGTAAAATTTATAAAAAAAAATAAAAATATGGTGAATAAATGTGACGTTGCGCTTATTACGGTTTTAAAGGTGAGTTGTAGTGATGTTTTATAAGTTGAAAAGGAAAGTGTATGTGAGCTGCTGGACGTGTCAGGTGAGGTTTAACCTTTGCTATTTAACAATCATTTTACTTGTGATATATGACACGAACCGAACGAGCTGAATTCGGTTCGGTTTCGGTTTCTATAATTTATATTCGGTTCGGTTCTCGATTGGCATTTTTTTCTTTTCAAGAGATTGTCGTGGTCATTTCAAAATTGTTTGCACCTAGCAAAAATTGAAACCTATGAAGTCATACATTTTATAGTGATAATCATAATTCTTTTGACACTGGGGTATGTTTGACGAAATGGGCTGGGGCTGGGGCTTGTGTTGGGCTGGGCTTATATTATAAGCCGAAATTGAAATTTGTATTTTTTAAACTTGTTTGAAAAATAGGCTGGGGCTTATTATTGCAAAATTACTAAAAATGACATAATTAAATAAAGTTTTGGTATATGTTAGATATTTTTGTGGTTATATGAGTAATTTATGGTTCAAAAGCCCCGTGCTAAAGTTTTTAGCTCATATTATGTGGCCTTATTTAATAAAGCACCTTTCTTAAAACCAGATTGTGACAAACGAGACTTATTTTATAAGCCGACTTATTTTAAAAGCTCAAACCTTCATAAGCCCAATAAGCCCTTAATACGGATGAGCATATAGACCCGAATCCCGGTACCGAACCGGAACCGTACCGGTTCCGTACCGAAACGGTATCGAATCCCGGTATACGGTCGGGGAACCGGTTAACACATGATTTAGAGTAGTAAAAAAAAATCGGGGACAACAAGTACGGTATCGGCGACCTTGGTACAATCGAGATATTAACCGAAAAATACGGCGTAATAAAATCATCGATTTCCAACTCTACTAATACGTTGTCTAAGGTCATGTGGTAGGGTACCGGTAGCGAATCCCGTTCGGTACGTAAATTGGACCTCTAATTTTATGCTCGTGAAAAATAAATTCAAACGTACATCTAATTTGGTACGGTGACCGGTAACCGTTGTTCATCCCTAGCCATTAACTATAACAAACATAATACCACAATTAAATGTTCGTGAATTTCTAAGTTAAAAGTGTTTATATAGCGATTCTTTAAATTACGTCAACTTAAGCCAGAAGTTCCAAAACTATGAGTCGCTTTTAACATGAAGTTCAATAAACTTTTATATTTATGGTCCCTACACATTTAAGAAGTATCGGGTGGATAATTGTATTTCTATAAAAAAACGCGTCATATCATATATTTTGTGGATCGATGTTTTTGACTTGTTTTATTTTTCAGATTTTGTGTTTCTCTATATTTATATTTTTATAAATCTATTTAATTCTGTGTTTCCTCTTTAGCTGTACGTATAGCAATTGACGTAGTTATAAGTGTGACCATTTACATCTAATTTAATTTTGAATTATTTCTTAATGTAATTAATTATTGATTGCTTCCTTTTTTTAAGCGTTCAATACATATTCGTCTTAGTTATAGTTGTGGCCTTCATCGTTGTCAAATTGTTTTGATAGCTTCATAAACTATCGAACGAAATTTTTTTATTTCAAATAGTATTGAATATGGTGAGAAAACTAGGGATGACAAAAGCACCCGAAACCGACGGGGAAACCCGAAACTCGAACCGGTTGGGTCGGGTTTGGGGGCGGGTTGGCGGGTTCAGGGGCGGGTTCGGGTATTGATAAATTTTTTTAGTTGGGTGCGGGTTCGGTGAGGGTGTAAAAACAGAAAATCCACTTAATCACATATTATTCTGAAAGAATGAAATTATCATTTTTCAAAACTAGTTTTAATGCCCGTGCACGCACGGGGTTTAGACATTATGTTTTTTTAAATACATGTATGATTTTTATTTTTATTTTGTTTTATAAGTTATGTTATAGAGTATTATCGAAATCATATGAAGAGAATAGATTCATATCTTATATATATTATATGAGCTTGAGGATAATTACTAATTTTTTTTCTTTTGATTTACCTGTTAACTAACTCGACATTGTGAGCCGACTAATCTCTACAAAACTACTCTTTTAGGTAGCCCGAAGTCGGCTCATGTGAACCTTCGAGGCCACAAGGGGATTAGTTTTCTCCTCGTTATATTCGAACCATTGACCTCCACTTTGGAAGGCTGGTTATCTTACCGTTGGGTATGCAGTTGATATTGTATATGTTTTATGATTCTAGTTGCATTATTGAGTCTGCTATACTTAAGATTAATGGTCGCACTTTGTGTTAAAACATGTAAAAATTTAGATTCGCAATCGAATTTAAAAGCATCAAGTTGAGTTATCAAAATCGTCAATATTTATAGAATATAAAATGCTAAAAAACTCAAATAAGTATTATGTTTCGTACATACAATATGTTTTGGCCAAACAAAGATTTACCTATTGTATATCTTTAATACATATACAAATATAAAAAGAGTTTTACCCATTTTTCCGTCACCAACACTTTTTTAAGATATAATGTAATTCTTTTATTATATAAAAGATTAAAGTATATATATCATTACATATAATTTCTTCCATTGTATTTTTTATATAACTATTTTTATTATTTAACACATTTGAATGTTGTACATGAATTATTCGAAAGCTAAATCGTCTGATACGGTATTTGTTTTCTTTAACTTTTAAAAAATTTGAATATATGAGGGTGTTTTGCTTTATTTTTTCGATGGATTTTAGTGTGACTTAATCTTGATGCCCGCCATTTTTCTATAAAATATTTAATTGGGAATACCCGATACCCGCGGGGAAACCCGAAAAACCGATGGATAATATTAACCGGGTACCCAACGGGTAATGGGTCGGGTACGGATGTGGATATTATAAACGGGTGCGGGTACGGATACACTAAAACCCGCCCCGAACCCGACCCGTTGCCATCCCTAGAGAAAACATAAAATGTTGTGAATAATTAAGGGTCCGTTTGGTTTGTAGATAGGTTTAGGATTATGATTTGAATTTTGATTTAAATTTGGTTTAACATTTAAATTTGGATTTGAAGTGAGAGAGAGAAAATAATATTTAAAAATATATTATATATTAATATATGAATTAAAAATAATTTATATTAATAAATAAAAGATAAAAAAATAGATAAGACAAGGAAAAAACACATGGGGCTACATTTGTCATAAAAGTCTTGCAAACACCCTCCTTTAACACACCTCCTAATATTTAGCATTTAAATCAAAATTCACATGATAAAAATGCAACCAAACAAGTAATATTAACTTTTCAACCCAAACCCCATCCTAACCCTACAAACCAAACGGGCCTTAAGATTTCAAGATGTTGCAATTTTTATATACTAGTTTAAAACCTGTATGATATTCGAGTTGTATAAATTTATTTTATTTTCAAAAGTCACAGTGTAGTAAAGACGACTATAAATATAAAAGAAAATGATTTATCTTTTTACCAATCTACCTAGTTACAAATGTCTTATTCTCACCATATGATCGAATGATTTCATGATTTGTCATTAAGAAGATTATAAAGAATTGTAGGAACATAATCATTTACTATAAATGATATTTCAAACTGTAACCGTGTGAATTTGAAGTGTAAGTAAGCATCAAGGCTATAACCAAAATAATTAGTTCTTTAAATTTAAATTGTAGTAAGTAGTATGTAGAAGTCGACAATTTCAAGATATATCAAAACTCATTCTTATAAGAGGAATGCTAGAACCACAAAATTTTTAGTTGTCCTCCTACCACAAAAACATTCACACAATGACATGTCATGCATATAATTTGTTTCTAGTTGTCCTCCTACCACCACAATAACATGACATGTAGAACCCACTTAGTATCTTTTATAATGTCATCTAATCATACATATATATTAACCAATACATTAGTAGGATGATAAGTAAAACAATTTGTAGGAGTAGATAAATTTTTCTATACTTTATTCATATATAATTATTAGACTACGTTTAACCTTCATTTTTATATAAGAATTGAATATTCATACCCCGCCTAAACTATAAGTAATACTCTCTACCTTTTAATTTTTTAATTTTATTTTATAACTTTAGTTTTTATTACTAAACTCATTAGACACATTATTGTAGCTAAGGTTGTCTGGAGTTGGGTATTCAAAATTTCATATGGCGGTTTTATATATTCGAATATTAAAATAAACGACGAGAGTCAAAGATGTACACATTTATGAAAGTTTGAATTATATAAATTACCATATACTTCTTGCTATATAACGACGAGAAGGTATCTGTATTACGAACAAAACGAGCCCAATACTGATATGCTTTTGAGATACGTACGATTTTATAAAAAATGTCAAAGTTTTAATATATATTTAAAAAAAAAAAATTTAAAACACCTCTCAACCTATCTATAAACTTTAAAAACTACCATTACAAATTGAGTGCTTTAGTAAGCGACTAACTTCTTTTGATTTAACCTACGATTTTTTTTATTTAACAAACTTTGTTTATCAAATATATAACAAATATCCAACGACTTCTTTAATAAAAAAATATACCGATAATAATGCCTTTGGATAACGAACAAAACGAGTCAAATATTAATATGTTTTTGAGATATGTACGATTTTATAAAAAACGTTGTCAAGAGAAAAACAATTTTTAGAACACACATCTAACCGAACCATTAATTTTAAAAACCACCATAGAGTTAAACTGTATTATTTTTAATAAGTGCATTGTTTTCATCACACGCTGCATTTTGCCCCTTATGATCATTAAAAGCTTTACTATATGATTTAGGTAATGGAGAATTGATAGATACATGCAGATTAAGACGTTCAGGAGGACGATTGGACCCTACTCAAAAACGTGTGATTATAGGATGAATCGAAACCGGGTTCTGGTTGATAATTGGAGCTGGTGTAGGCTGTTGGGCAATGATGGACTGCTGGACCGTACTGGATTGTTGGAGTGTTTGTGGACTGTTTGTAGATAACACGGGTGGGGTGTTTGTGGACTCTTGGAGTGAATTGAATTGTGGTATTATCCTATATACTAAAAATCAAGTAACAGTAGCTACAGTGCCGGGCCTGTAGCTACAGTGACAGCCCAAAGGAAAACATACACCAATCTGTTGTCCAGCCCGTTTACCCTTCAGTAGAAATTTACAGATACACATACAAGGTGACGCTCGAACCTTCCTCAATGCACACACATACATGAGATTATCAAGCCGGGGTTGGGGTTTAATTTTTTGGGTTTTTCTTTTATGCCTAAAGATTGAATAGCAGGTATTCATGATGCAACAGTTACGGTTCAAGTTTTCGAGTTTATACAAGATTCAGGGTTTCGAGTTTGGGGGTTTATGGTGCTGGAAGATTACTCATGCTTATGGTGGATTCATGTCCAGTTATACAACTACAACAGTTAGGGTTTCAGTTTTGTTGAGGTATTTTCTTTAAAAAAATTTAGATTGTTGAACCCGTGGGTTAATTGAGGGGTTTTGGTGGGTTTGTGTTTAATTTTCTAGGTTATTGAAATTAGGGTTCACAAGTTATTTGTTTATTAACGTACATACGACACTTCTTTTGTTTAGAATTCTTTTGTTTAGCATACAAGACTTCTTTTTAGAATTCTTTTGTTTGCATACTAGACTCTTCGTCTTTCAAACTTTATGTCACTTATTAGTATACTATTTACATTGCTAAGCATAGTTTAATATGACTATACGTTTTGTGTATTTTTTTTTTTGACATTATGGGTACTAATCGTGACTCAAAAATTTGTCGTCAACTCCGGTGTGTTTATATTCGTATTTATGAAGTGTGAACTAAGATGCTTTTTTGAGTTTTTTCACTTTATGTTATGGGTTTATAAGGTTGTTATTGCGGCTGAGATTGATTTTTTCACGTGCTTTTGTTATAGTTTATGAGGTTGTCATTAACAGTAGTAGAAATTTTTGTTTATCGGTTTTATTTTATTTTCCTTATACAAGCACATGATAACCCGATGAACCCAATCCGCTTAACCCGAGCCCGATATAGGAACCCGATTCTATATAGGGTCGGAATTGCAATGGTTAATTTTAATTTTTTACAAAAATCTGATTGACTCGACCCGATAAGCCCCATAGCACCGATTGACAACCCATTCACAATTTAGTTCTCATTTATAGGGTAAATTTGGCAGGAGATTATTGCAGATTTGTTGTTGTCTAATTGTTACGACGGCTACGCGAAATCTAAGTTTTATCTGCTCAATGGTAATTAAAAGACTCATATATTAAAACAAAGGAGGAATGAGGATCATGCTTCATGCCAATGATGTTTTCTCCATATCTCATCATGCGCCTAAACTCGAGCTCCTAATGGTAACAACTCTTGACATCTGAGTATTATACAAGCTACATCTTTTCTCTCTTTTTTTTTACTTTAGTTTTGTATGGCTCATGTATTCTATGATCTGTTTTGCGAGTACAATATTGGATGTAGGCTTATCTTAGCGCGATCGTTGCAAGGGTGCAAAAGGCACGGCCTGAGTCTAAAACGATTCAAGGATAATGTGAATACGTAACCTTTTTCGGATGCAAAACCATTACATGGCTTTATGGAAATTATAATTCAGTCTGCTCCATAAGAATTGGTATTTTTCAATTCTCTTAAAGCAAAACCTACTTATATGGAAGGTTAGTTGATTATGATTATCAACCATGTTTCTCTCTATTACTAGGAACCAATGTATGTTCATGTTGTTTAATTCATCAGAAAATGATTAAAGTGTATCTCGAATGCATAGATTGCTGCTATACAGTGGAATCAATTCCAAGTAAAAGCGTGAGCGTATAGGACAGAATGCGGGAAGGTTGGCGATTGTTGATGGCTGGGGTGGATTTGTAATTAGTATAATCTTTAATATCATCAAATTTATTGTCAAATTAACATCAACGGACTTCGGGCCTTTGGTAGTTTAGGATGTAATAACCGAATCACCTATTAACATGGAGTTTGTCTTTTTGGTTTAATGTTATCTTCTTCTCGTACTGGAATATGGATGTTACTTGATTTGCTTTTTAAAATGAATTAATTTACTTTTATTTGCCTTTTTTTGACTACCCAAACAATACGAAACAAATACAACAATAACAGGTCGATTGCTTGCCCGCACGCAACACAGATCACCGTTTATTCAAGTATTCTGTAAGCAAAATCATATTACAAGGAGTAACATATTTGGTGAACACTGTCGACTCGCTACAATGATGGCTTATAATGAAAGGACCATAGAGTGTACGCCACCCCTATCCCCACCCAAGTCCACACCCAGTGAAACATACCGAGTAAGCTTTAAATGCAATCAACATATAATCTCAACATCAATTAGAAACCTGTTTGTAACAAGTTGTTACCTTGCCACAGCGATGAGACCATAGGTTTTCACATGGTGAACGAACTTGGCTACAAAGACTTAATATGAAACAACAGATGAGGCATGGAAAGGCTATGTTGTTATCTGCCTTTAGTTCGTGTTGGTAAACGACTTTAGCGGTATGCCGGTACTAGTTACGTAAAGGGAAATATATTTTTACACAATGCGGTCTTTATAATTAACTTTATAAATTTACAAATGTCCTAGGGTTTATAGTTCAGGAAACACCGGCCGACCAACAACTACTAACCTTAGAATTCTCCTGGAGGTTTACCAGAATACTTAAAAGTACGCTCCTTAACTTCCTTAATAGTAACAATGTAACGGCACAGTCAAATAAACTACACTAACTTTTTCAAATTATGCAGATACTGTGTAGCTAACTGTATCGCATCACCCACGTTGTTTAAAACATTCTGCCAACAACGACTATGATGACCTAGCATGGAAAAAATAAAAAATTGATTCCACCGCATTATCTACGCTACTAGAAATAAACCACGTACCTACCAGGTACCCATCATAGTTTATTTCAGCAACATTTAAAAAGTTACATACCTAACTAGAAATACAAAGATGTTCTACCAGCGGAAGGAACGAGTAATAACAGACATTCATGTCCTACTATAAACAGACCACACTGATCTGCCCAGTGGGTCACTCCACAACCATATTACTAATTTACAGGCCTCTCTCAAAACCAGATAGTGCACAACAATAAACTATTGTCCTTGCATATTGTTTATTTATAATATTCTTGGGTTTTACATGCAGTACTGTTTCAAAAGCGATTCTATAGTGGACGGTTACATTCACCATTTCAAATACTTTGCTTTAGCATCAAAGCAAAATACACTGACAAAAGATTGCACGATCAGGTGCTTACAGAAATAGAAACAACGCGGGATTTACATAAACAAGTTGACGTTTAAAAATTAAAAGTCTTATTCATGTCATTATTTTCTTAGTTATACAGTGTGCATATTTTATTGGGTTTTTGGCTTTGAATAGCCACGTACTTTCTCACATGTACCCATATGATACGTGTACTAAATTTATTGCCCATATCATACCCGAACTTTGCATTTCGTGTCGATATAGTACGTAAACTGTCTTTTCCATCTGTTTAACAGGCTAAACGCTTATGTGGCATCCAACTCACATAACACTATTCATCATATTCTCAGCTGAAATTTAATCATCTTCTCAGCTGGAATTTAATCCCAATTCAATAACATGTAAACTTATATAACTTTAATTACCCATGTTAAAGATAAAAAGTTAAAAAAAGTCTCCATGTTATATAAAAGATTTTTATGTACATGGAAAGAGAGAGATAACATGAAAGTATATGTTGTTACATGGAACTCAAAAATTGAAGTTTAGAAGCCCACTAATTTTGTGTTTTCATTATCAAGGGAACATCTTGGATAACAACTTGGGTTTTTCCTCAATTCAGATGAAGCAAGTTGTTTTGATGTGAAGATAATGTCGAGGTCTCTGGAGGGAAAGTTGATTGTCTGTTCATGTTCCTCCATTGATAATGAAGAGGTACGTTGAATGACTATGATATATAGAGGTAGCAAGATGGAAGGGCAATGGGTTGGTAACGGGTCAAAATGTGTTTGGCTTGAAATGGGCCTGTTATTGGTACCAGTCGAAACTGGCTGGTCTTTCTGTTGTGTGTTTGAATATTTATAAATAATGAATGTGTAAACTTTGATTTGAGGATATATTTTCACAAGAATAACAAAAGAAAATGTCATAATGAATGTTCACTTGCTTATGCAGAGTTTAACAAATACAAACAGCCCTAGAAATGTTGTAAAAAGGAAACAAATGACGATCATTTTTGGCTCAAGAATATGTTCGTTGGGTTATTCAAACTAACAAGTAATGCGGGAAATCCAGCTCTTTATGTTTCCACTCAAGTCAATACTGAATTGTGTTGCTTGACATGACAATATAATAATACACCACAAAATTTAAAAATATGACTAAGCCTATAAAGATTATTTCAGAAGAGGGCTAAATTTAAAAATTGTCGAAGACTATTGTATATACCGACTAGTAGGTTCTTGTTAAGTCGTATCGTATAATTTATACAGAAGCACGAGGAGGAGCCGAGGCAGGTGACGCTTGATCTTTGAGATGTTTCGAAACCTTGTCAATCACGTAATTGATAACCAAAACACTTTTTTCACAACACCATGTGAACTTGGTCTTTATGTCTTGGTATAGGGCTGTTGCGTTTTGGCTCGTAACATTTAGCTCATCAGAACATGTGCAAGCAATTGCAATAATGAATACCACGACAAACCCACACCAACTGAGCCACTCTGGTTTGAGGATACAAAGAAGTAGATAAAAACATAGTAACTTTGTAGAGTTGGAAGCGATTCGAAATATGATAACCTTCCATTCAACTTTGCAAGAAGGCATCACCCATAATTCCATAACATAGACCGCAAAGATAGCTCCAAGAAAACATAAAGAGAGATTCTTATGTTTTTCATAGGATCCATACATCTGAGTAACTACCACCACCCCAATTTCTATAAACTTTCCGAATTGCTCCATGTTCAAAAACCTAAATTGATAAAAATAATATTTAAGATGGCTTTTGTTATATAAGTGTATGTACTTAAGAATGAATGCAATGTTTGGCAAAAGTAAATGTAAGCTGTATGTTGTAAACTGCAAGCTGTTAACATGAGCTACAAATTGTATTTTTTCAATAAAAGTGTTTGGTAAAATAAATGTTTAACACTGTAATTATAAAATGTAAAATGACATAAAAGGATATATCTCTAATTGTGAACATATGTGATACATAAAAATTAATAAATTTGTTATATTAATAAGAATTGTAATGCTTTAAGAAATCATGCTTGTGATTGTCATTGACGACGTGCAAAGTTTCATCTCATTAGATGTTCCTCGAGGGACATTTTGAGTGTTTGTTTCATGACAATAGACATCGTGAAGTTCATGAGGTGATATGTAATATGGATGCTGCTCGATCGTAGTAAAAATCATATCGTCTTCGTCACTATCACGAATGTAGCTATGCGAAGCAAATGTAACCAATAAAAAATGATATCAGTATAAATCATAAACAACTAAATGACCTATAAACAAAGATAAATGCAATATCAGTAGGAGAATAATATTTATTGTTGGACTACCTTGCCGTATATTAGAGGTGTATTGGTAATTATAAATCTAAACAGCTCTAATGACATTCAAACGCTTTTTATTGTAGCTTTTAAGATTTGCAACTTTTTTTATATAATTAAAAGCTTGTAGCTAAGGTACTCAACAAAGCTTTTTTTTATATTGGAGCTATATTTTAGAAACAAAAAGCTAATAGCTTTTAAAAAACTTTATAAAAGTTCTTGCCAAACAAGCCGAGATCTGTACTAATAAGTTTTGTAACTATAACGTTTGCAGTTAAGTAATCATATTTAATGTTACCTTCCCAGTGTGCAACTCGTATCAACTTCTACAGCAGCCTCTCCAACTTGTCTCCTTATGTTGTTTGAGCTCGTGAACTGATTATGATTACAAAGAGTGTTAATGGACATGTCAGGCAATATGTATTCATGTATATGAACTAGCTAGGTGCAGACCATGCTATCTGGACTCCTAAAAAAATTGTCATTTTAAACGTGTATAGTCTTTATTAGCACATGTCAATTAGCACAACGTCCTCGTGCCGTCGTGCAAAGTGTTGTCACATCAGCATTTTTTCACGTAACACTAAAATCCCTCACAACATCAAAAACACTCCTCCCTCATATCAAGTGATGTCTTCATGCAAAAAATGGTGCCATCGTGTAAAAATGAGAGAAAAAGACAAATAAAAAAATAAATAAGAATTACCGGACCACTCAGCTGGCAACGACGGCGTCGAACCTGATGGCGCGAGGTCCGATTTCGTTGTGGTGTCGTCTCGTTAGCTTGTCCCGGATGACGCGAACCACTAGCTAAGACACCTGTTGCTCTTGATAATTTACCATGCACAGTCTCGATTCTCGAAAACTATCATAAAAAGTCCCATAACTTGAATAATTCTAACAAGACACGAACAACTACTCTAATTGCCTTATATAAAAAAAATCAATACACAAATATGCCATTAAACATATATGTCATCAAACATTTTAAAGAAGCGTCATTAAACATTTTAAAAAACGAGTCAATTGCATAAATCATCTTTGAGGTTTGGCCAAATTGCAACTTTCGTTTTAAATAGTTTTCAAGTGTGAAGATCGTCTATGTGAGAAACTTTTTTGCAAATTTTGATCCCTGGTATCAAACAACGTTAAGTGTAAACTATAAAGTAAACTGCATAAATCGTCCATGCTATGGACCAAAATTTGCAAAAAGGTTTTCCACAAGGACGATCTCTGTAAATTATATGTCGTAGGCTGTAAACTATAAATTGTAAATTGTTAACATGAGCTATAAGTTGTATTTTTTTTTTCAATAAATGTTTTTGGTAATTAGATATTAACTGTAATTATAAGATGTAAAATTGCATAAAAGTACATATCTATGATTGTAAAAGGACATAAAACTCATTATATTAATAATAATCGAAGTGTTTTAAAACAACATGTTTGTAATAGTCATAAACGACGCGCACTCCATTTTGATGTAAGCGACGTTCACAATCGAACGTTACAAACACATATAAATGAACGATAATTTTATTCATTTGTTTAAGAATAACGAGACTCATAGTAATTAAAACCATGACTTGTTATTTTATTTTGGTACGAAACGTATCACTTTATAACTTTTAAATAGACATCCAAAATTTATTGATATTATTGAAAATGGTGGACAATAGGACATCATAAAAACAGATTAATGGTCATAACAATGGCTAGTGTCATCAAACAAGACTTTTTTATAGTTAGAGCTTTATTTTGAAAGCAAAAAACCTATGGCTCCATGCATGCCTCCATAAAAGCTTCAAAATATATACCCTACCAATATATAGTTTCAAAGTTGAAAACACGTTTTTTATCATCCTACAGCTATCCGCAAAGCAACATCTATCATTATCATTATATCATAAACTAAAACTATCATCATTCAACAAACAACAATTGTACGTAAGGATGAAAATCATCTCCTCATTCACATAACAAAACAAAAAAGAAGAAAAATCAAACAATCAATAATATAAAAAATTTAAAAAAAATGTATCAAGGATCAATATATATTAAAAAAAAAAACCTTAATCTGGGCGTGATTAGCAACAGGAGAAAGTGCATGAACAACTTTAAAAGAAGCACTTTTAGTCTGAAACTCAGGTTCCATTGTTTTTGGAAATTTTCTAAGAATGTTGTTGTTTTATTTCTGTTTTTGGTTTGAAAGTCATGAGTGTTGTCCTTTATTTTATAGTAAGTGAATAATTTATATTTCTTGAATGGTCCTTATACTTTCTCAAAATATTCTTATAAGTCACTATATAACTTATTTATTTATGTCTTGCAACATCATTTTAAACCATGGTTCTAAAAGGCGCGCCATGGCGCCGCAAAGGCCTCGCAAAGGCGCGAGGCGTGACCTCCACGCCACGCAATAGACCAAGGTTTGGGCTGAAGGCTTGACGTGAGATGAAGAGTGAAAAAACGTGATAAGACGCGATAAAACGTGATGCGTGGAGGCTTTTTTGAATTCAATTTCGATAAAAATAGTATTTTTTATATAGAATTGAAAAAGATTACATGCGAAGATAGTTTCTTGACTTTATTCTTTATGTATGTCATTTTCGCATATATTTTCTTTAAAAGGCTGAATATTATAAACAACAAAGCCCCAAGCAAGTACAAAGAACAATATACAAACACAAACAAAAGAAAAGGAAGAAACAAAAAAGGCCAACATTGAAGAAGTTTAAACCACAAAAATAGGTGTCATTTTTTTTAACCTTTTATGGATTTTGTATCTCTATCAAGTGTGTGGATTCTTCTTCCTTTGGCCCGACACATAAAAGTAATCTCTTGACATGCTCATTTTCTACTTTCTAGCAATAACAAATATGTAGTTGACTTGTTACTAGTAATACCGTCACGCAAACAACGTTTTCACTCGTTTGCATGTATAGATAATATTTTATATATATATCTACCTTTTATATGGAAAAGAACTTTAATTTTCTACCCAATTTTATGACGCGTTCTTCCTTTAATTTCCTCTAAACCCCAGAAACGCAGCAGCTACAGCTACAGCTACATGATCTCCTCTTATATATGTCTCTTCTAAACATGACACACACGTTAAGCACTTTATTAGTTGACATTTAATTTGGAAACGTCACATACATAAAGGTTTTACAAAGAGATACATGCATGCATGTATTTTGTTTCAACTTGTCCATTTCTTTGTGGAAATTTGATGTTGTGTATTTCTCATTTCATATCTTGTTTCGTGTTTTAGTTTGATTTGGTTGTTGAATATATCTTTTTCTTAGCTCAACTATTTGCATGAGAAAACGGCAGACCATGCATGCATGCATCAGTACTCCATGACCCTGGGTTCATATAGCTTTACTTGTTCGATCAATGCGTGAACTATATATATAAGACTTTGTCTCGAAAAGGACCACTGAAATATCCAATGTTAACATGTACTGTATCTTATTCCTAGCTACTTCTAAATCGAAACTTACAAAAAATAACTCTACTTGAGAATTTTATCTTTTACTTATTAATTTGCATGTGTCGTGTCTAGTACAACTTTAATCATTGATATGTTATACGATTTTTGTGGGTTTTGTGTAGTTTCCCTAGTATTTAAGAGAAGGTGTGGTAGATAGACGATAGAAAAGAAACATTATAGACTCTAATTACTGCCATTACTACTTACGATATGTTAGAAAACAACCATTATAAAACACTTGCTCCCAAAGGGCAACATTCTCCTTCGATAAAAGAAGGGGTGACCCGATAACTCGATAAGAAACTAACTTTTTTTTGGAACGGCATTAGTATATATAAATAAAAGACTAGACTAGCAAGAAGCTAGCAAAGTTATACACAAGAAGAAATAACATTACAAGGTTACAAATCCAGTCAACCTAGGGACATAATAAATCGTTGCAGATTTTTAGAAGTAATTGTTTTTAGAGCACTTCTCGCTCCAAAGTGTTTTTTTAGTTTAGGCAAATTAGTTTTGGTGTGTTCCAATGGAAGATACACAACCAAAGAGGACGATGTTGATAGGATTTCAACATCTGTCTATGTTACGAATTTTTCGAATAATGTATCGGCCAATAGTTATTTCTTCTCTAGCGTGCAAGCAATACGTCATGAGGTGGATTCTTACATTCCCTGTCAAGAAATCAAAGTAACGGAAAAAGGATTGGATTGCAAATTCATTAATTATTCAGTAAAGAAAGACTTGTTAATAATCTCTGTACTTTTGATTGTCGTGTCAACTCATGCGAATATCGCTCGATTCCAAGACCAATGGTAAGAACATAAGAGAGGGAATAGAAGCCAAATGTTGCCTCCTACTCCTTCTGTTAAACCAAACCTGAGTGGGAGATTAGGTAATGAAAAATCTTACAGGGTGTGTTTAAAGGGGAACAAAACGAAGTTGTTGGTAAGATTTTCAGAACATCGATAAGTTTTGGGAGATGAAATGTGTTTGTCTAAGAATGTTGATATAGCTCTTTAGGAAGGGTAAAAGTTTTTGTCTTCTCAAGATGCCAATCTGAAAATGGCTTTGGGGAATAAAGGCCTTTTCCCGAATTGTTATCATAATATATGGGAGAACAATGGGTTAATGTTGGAATTCAAATCACTGGAATCAATAGGAAAAATCAAAAAATGTGTTAGTGTCATGTCCATGGTTTCTCAGGTAATAAAGGCTACAAACGAATTCGAGGTTGATGTAGATTGCGTGGGTCACGAAGTGGAAGGTGTTCCTTTCAGTTATGGACAAGATAATACATATACTAGAATGCTGAAAAAGTGGGGAAAAAGCTCGATGGTATGATCAGGATGAACGTGTTTTCATTCTAAAAGACTTTGTGTTTCTTTGAGGCAGGAAATAGTATCAGAGAAGATTTTTAAAATCACTCACACGAGGAAAGATGTATTGGGATTATAGCTAAATGAAACTCAAGGAAGGGTCCCGAATTCACAGATGAATACGAAAGTGAAGATGATAACTCCATGTATGATGAAGGTGAAGTTAAAAAGAAACGGAATCAAGGATGAACCTATTGATGGTGAGATAGTCCCTGAGTCAATATTTGAGATGAGAGCATGGAAAATAATCAGTGGATGTAATATTTCGAAAAGAAAAGGAATTTCGGAAGACCCATTTAATTTATATTCTCTACATAAGAGCGACAGAATAAATTGGATATAATGATACCAATCTGAAATAGTTTGAAAGCGATCCACGCAGGTTTCCACCTTTGACACATATATTGTGAAAAGGACACATCAGAGAAGAAGTATAACCAGAATAATAGAATTCAGTGAGGCTGATGAATGTTGATAAATTGAAAGGTAGAGCTATGGATCTATATCAGCGGGTCACTTCAAGGTTTCTGAAAATTCCAAGAACAGGTGGATCCATGGTGGTTTCCTTGAAGATGTGAAAAAAGTTGACAGGTTATTGGGATTATCAAATGGAAGGAGTCATAGGCAAATTTGGAAGAACTCATTGGAACACAAGGAGGGAAACGAAAGGTTATAGATGAATTTTTCATCTTTAACATATACAATTCCTTGCCTAAAAAAAAAAAAAAAAAAAAAAAAACCAAAAGGCCAGAAAGATTGGGTTAGAAGATCTTAGTATCAAAAATAAAGTGAATTTTTTAGTTTATACAAAAAAACAAAAATGAAAAGAATGAGGACTCTGTGTGAAACAGTGTTTGGGGGAAGATCCGGTTTTTGATTAATTGTTGTATAGGAGGGCGTTGGAAATTCTGGGAGTAGTCTTTGCGATGGGATAACTAATTCCTTTTTGCAAAAACAGTGTTACGGTTTCTGATTAATGTTGTGATTATAAGGTAAGTGGAGTTAACGGGAAAGACTATGATGATTATTTGGTGTGATGCTCCTCAAGAGGTAAAGAAAAACAAGCTCTTTGGGATTTTCTCTTCGTTTCGATGTAATAAGTGGAACGGGAGTTATTATCATGGGGATTTTAATGATTTCGTGTCAAATATAACTGATAATCGACTCATTTTTTTAATCCACATGGAGCTCCATAAGATTTTAATTTCCTTTATTTTGGATTCGGATTGTTTTGCAAGATAACTAGGGTGATGTCCGCTTACTTGGAGTCATAGATCCGCAACAAAGATGAGCAAGTTAGATAGATCTTGGTTTCGAGAGTGTTTATAGTGGAAGCCCGAACATTAAAGCGTTACATCAGGAGAGGTCTTGTCGATCATCGGCGCAATTCATCATTAAATAAAATGTATTACGATTATGGCCCTACTCCATTGTCCTATTTTCCATCATTGGCTTGAGATGGAAGGTTTAAACACATATTGTGGAGAACCATGGAATGAAACAGTCCCCTATGGTGGGAAATAAAGCCTCTAAGTTTGATGAATCAAACTTAGAATCATAAGAAACAGATTCGTATTGGAATAAGAGTAATCGGGACGGCCGAAACAACGATCAACGCATAGACTTTAAAAACAGTTGGAGGAAATTTGATCTGTATATAGATAGAGGCTTGGGAATGAATAGCTGGTCAATTCCCGCTTAGGGCTAATCTACAACAAATCCAAAGATAGATAATTTAGAATCGAAGGAAAGGGCTCCAAAAGGCAAAGATTAAATGGGCTGTAAATAGAGAGATGAGAATTCTGTTTTTTTCATGGTATCATAAACAAAAGGCGTAATAACAAAATATTACGGGGGTTTATGGTTGATGGTAATATGGATGAAAACCCGAATGATGTCAAGAAAAGTTTCTTCGACCATTTTTGCCAATCGTTTGGTAAGACGGCCAAACCTACTGCTTCGACTAGTCTTGACTTTCCTAATCAGATTTCACATGAGCATAAAGTGATCATATGTAGAGGGAGGTTTCAAAGATGAAAATTAATAAATAACTTTTGGTAATTATGTACCAGACAAAGCCCCGGGTTCCGGCATGGATTCCGTTTGGTTATTCATGACACTTTTGGCATCTTGTGGATAGGATGTTTGTGAAGCTGCTGAGGTATTGTTTAAATTATCCGATTTACGCCAAAGAGTGTAATTCCATCCAATTCATTGCCTTAAATCGGAAAATTCCGGATGCTAATCTTGTTAAGGATTAGAACCGATAGCCTCATTGTAGCATATAAAAATCATGAGCTAAGATTTAACTAATCGTCTTGTTGATGTATTGAGGGAATTATTAATGAGGGTTCAATCGCTTTTTCATTAAAGATAGGCAAATTCTGATGGGCCTTTTATTTTTAAATGAAGTCATGTCTTGGTGTAAAAGAAGAAAAAAACAAACTCTTCTTTCAAAAGTGACTTTGAAAAAGCATATGACTCGGTAAGTGGGATTTTCCTTGTGATGTTTTATGCAAGTATGGGTTTGGGGATAAATGGAGAAATGGATTCAATGTTGTCTTCATACTTCTGATAAGGGTCCCTATCATAACAATGGTAGTCCAACCGACGAGTTTCAATTTGGTAGAGGTCTTAAACAAGGTGATCCGTTATCTCCTTTTTTATTCTTATTAATCATGAAAGTCTCCATAATTCAATTTCTAAAGAGTGGTTTGATGCTGGAATGTTCCATTGTAATCGATGTTGGTGGTTTAGGTTACTCTTTCACACATGTTCGAATGCGGATGATGCGTTTATATAGGTGAATGGAGCGAAAGTAATATAACTTCTCTTATCATGTTCTTGATTGTTTTTTCATAAGGTTTCAGGTTTAAAAATCAATATTACAAAAAGCAAAATCATTTAGGGCAGTGTAGTTGATAATGGTAAAGTCCCCTCTCGAGGTAGGCGACCAATTCCGGATGATGTCTTGTTCTAAATCTCCTTTTTTTATAATCTTGGTTCCTTAGTTGAGGGGGACATGAAAAAATTCAATCTTGGAAGGAAATATTGATAGAATTAGAAGACTCTATCAAGATGGAAATGAAATGTTCGATTGAGGGCGCTCATGTTAATCAAATCGGTACTTGGCTCGATGCCTATTTTTCACATGTCAATGTTTAAAGTTCCTGCAGGTGTCATTCAAATTCTGGAATCTCTTCGAAGTAAATTCTTCAATGGTCATGAGAGTTCGGGTAAAAAAGCTTCGTGGGTTCAATGGAAGAAGGCTCTTGCTCCTAAAGATACGGGGTCTAGGTATTTTTAGGTCTTAATGCTTCTAATAGAGGATTGATATTTAAATGGGTTTTGGAGATTTTTAGCCCATGAGCTACACAATGGTCTCGTGTTTATCAGGCTATCCGGAGCAATGAAAGATGATGAGATTTCGGGTAAAGAGCTAATTCATGTTTGGATAAATATAATTAAAGAGGTTAGGGAGGCTTGAGGAAAAGGTATTAACCTGCTTTGTTCATGAAGAAGAAACTTGGATTGGCCATTCGACTTTATTCTGGGATGACGAGTGGTGTGATTGGGGGCAACTTAAGATAGAATCCCTAGAGCGTAAAGTGCCTCGAAAACAGCAAACAAATTGACTGTATGTGTCAAAAACTTGCCGCATCCTAGTCCTTATACCATTCGTTTTCGTAGACATCCCGAGGGAGGCTGGAACTTTACCTCACTCAAGTTGAAAGAGTTACGAAAGTGATTAACCCTGTGGCGTTACTCATGTCTCCTATTATCATCGTCTGGACATTGAACAATCTGGTGGTTATAACCTGGCTTCGTCAAGAAAACATGATAGATTCGCGATACTTCCGAAAGGTATCAAAGACTAGTGATTTCGATATGTTCCCAAACAAAGTGAAAACACCTTCGCTTGGAAGGTAATGACCGAACTCCTTACCTACTAGATTTAACATTTCCAGACGTGGATAATATTGAGTCTCCTATCTCTTGTGTTGAAATGTGAGTCGGATTGAAACCAATGACCATTTGTTTCTTCGCTTGTAACACGGAAAGAAGATTCTAAATTTAATAAATCGGTGTGGGACGTGCATTTTATGGATAATAACCTCTTACGGAGAAAGGAGGTCTTGGATCGATAATGTAAAACAAGACCGAAGAAGAATAAAAAGCAAGTTTTCCAAGGTATATATTTGGATGTGTGTGCTTCTATGGAATTTTCGTAATAAGAAATGTCGAAGGCAGCCCAAATCTAAGGAAAAGACTTTTTGATGAGATTATTTTGTAGTTCTTATTACTGGTGTCGGTATAGATGCAATACTTTGTTAGCTGGGAAAGACGATTGGTATAGAAAACCGTGTCTCTTATTTGTCTTTTGTAATTTCTTAGCTCCTGACTATTTTCTTAATAAAAAGTCGCCCGTCAAAAAAAAAAAAAACTATTATCATTGATAGTTTTACGATTTTGTGGGTTTTGTGTAGTTTCCCTAGTATCAAAGAGAAGCTTGAGGTAGATAGAACGATAGAAAGAACAATAAGACTCTATTTCTAAAAATTACTGCCATTACTACTTACAGATATGTTAGAAAAACGAACCAATTAGAAAACACTATGCTCACAAGGGCAACATTCCCGCTTTCGATAAAAGAAGGGGTGACCCGATAACTCGATAAGAAACTAACTCTTTTTTTTAACGGCATTAGTATATATAATAAAAGACAGAGCTAGCAAGAAGCTAGCAAAGTTAAACACAAGAAGAAATAACTTACACGGTTACAAATCCATCAACCTACTTATTGGACTTTCTTTTGTCTACTGAAGAGACCAAGTAAATGATGAAAAGTAGCTTAATATCATCAAGATGAGGCCGCTTTGTTGGTCGGTATAGATTGCGAATCGTCTCATTACGGAACCTCCATAAGGTAGCTTGAACAGCCGTGTCAAAAAACATTTTTGCGGCAGCCGTGAGGGGAACCATGTCAGCAAGATTGATTGCATCCGTTAGACACGTGACTGTGATTCTATGGATGTTCCACCAGTCTACAAGACCCTTCCATATTTCCTTAGCGATACCACATGAGACGAAGATGTGTTCTTCGGTTTCAGTCACCTCTTCACAAAGGGGACATAGGACACTATGAAGATCGATGCCCCTGAAGTCTAGATTAGATCTTGTTGGGAGTCTTTGGTTTGCAGTTTTCCATGTGAAGACATTCACTTTCAATGGGATCAGGTTGTTCCATCTTGTGGGAGATGAAGTTGTTGGTGGAGGTGAGGTTGTATTAATGATGTGAGATCTCATCCCTTTAACCGTAAAAATTCTTGTGTCGTCCACAGTGCATTCCCATAAGTCAATGTCACCGGTTAGACGAAGTTGGGCCACTAAATCACAAAGGGTTGTTAGCTCATCTGATTTTGGACCAGACCGAATGGGTCTGCGCCACGCCCAATGGAATTCGAGGCCAGTTTGAGGCAAAGGACGAGTGACAGAAAAATCAGGAGCCACATGTGTTGAAGCCAAAGGATGAAAAGTGGGGGAGCGATTACAAACAAGGCACTGTAGATTCGAGTCTAAACGGAATAGGCGGGGGAAATCTACCTTAAGAGGAGAGCCTCCGAGCCAATTATCACGCCAAAACCGAGTGTTTGTCCATTTCCAATTGTTTTTTTTGAAAATTATTGGCAAGTCAATTCCAACCTTGCAAAGATCTTCTTTAAGCTTAGCAATACGAAACCATGGACCCGATTTAGATCTTATGGAGGAGAAATCATTTAGACCATCATCAAAGCCATGAATTGAGCGAATTACTTTGTGCCAAAGTGCACTATTTTTGTTGTGGAACCTCCACCGGCATTTTCAAAGCATGGCTTGATTGCTAGACTTTAAAGTGCCAATCCCGAGACCCCCATTAGAAATAGGGGAGGTAGCTTTGTCCTAATTTATCCAAGCGATCTTTTTCTCATCCGAAGAACCGCCTCAAAAGAATTTTCTTCTTATGCATTCAAGCTTGTTGATTATGCTGATGGGAGCTTTAAAGGTGGAAAAGTAGTAAACACCTAAGCTCCCAAGAACGGACTTAACTAGAGTTAGTCTACCGCCAAAAGAAAGGGACTTTGATTTCCACTTTGAAAGCCTGTTTTGAAATTTATCAACAAGAATACTCCAATTAGCACATCTAGCCCTAGAATACTCCAATTAGCACATCTAGCCCTATTTCCACCTATCGGGAGTCCCAAGTAAGTGCAAGGAAAGTGAGACGGGAGACAACCAATCGTAGATGCAAGTGAGTTAACTTCTGAATTGGTGACACCAACGCCAAATAGCTTGCTTTCGTGGAAGTTAACTTTAAGACCCAAAGCAAGATGGAAACACGTTAGGATTCTAGAAAGGTTCTTTGCATTCAGCAGGGACCACTCACCTATAATTAGTGCAACATCCGCAAACTGAAGATGAGAGACATGTACGTTGTCAACACCCACTTTAACCCCATGGAATAAGTTGTTATTCCTCGCATGAAGTATGCTCACATTGAGTGCTTCAACCCTAACTCGACGCCATTAGGCTACCGGGCTGACCCGATAAACCAGATAAGCTAAGTTGGACCCGAATCAACCTGACCCTATAAAGTCTTATTAGGTCTGTGTCGACTCGGGTCAACCTGACAGTCCTAATTGGATCCACGATCTTTGTAACGACCCAAACCCGCTCCGGAGAGTAGGCCGAAACGTCATAATCATGGTGTCATATCAAAGCATAATAAAGGCATAAAGTCATAAATGATAACATAGAACAAGGTGGAAAGCCGGAATCAAACATCGGCTCCCAATTATGAGATCAACATGAATAACGTAAAAGAAGTTTAAAGGACGAAACATGTGTCCAAGATAGTATAGCACATCAAAATGCCTGCGATATAAAGAAAGGAAGCTAAATAGGTCACTTCCTAAACCCACACTCTCTCATGCCCAATCTCCCGCTAGATACCTGCCGTATAAGAAAGAGAAAGAAAAAAAATACGGCTGAGCATAACGCTCAGTGAACGGATATAATAACAATGTAATTAATAAGTATGAATCCTGGATAGTAAGTATAAAGCAGCGGAAAGATCATGAGTGTCATGAGGAAACCTGGAGAATACGTCATGAAGGAATAGGAAATAAACATGTAAAACATGGTAACGTGAAGTCAAAGATGTCATGAGATATCGTGGATAGTATAAACATAAATAATAAGGAATGCCCACGAGCTCATATAATCATACATGTCATAATAAAAATGTCGTGAATACATGCATATAATAGAGGGGCTGCCTCAACATGTAATAGAGGGGTGACCTCTTATAATAATATGGGTGGAGGGATCAGCTCCAATGTGATGGGATGTAGAGCACACACCAACCAATCACCATGAACGTGTAAACATGTAAACTAGGATGCACCCATACGCCCCTGAATAATAATGGCCAAACATGAAATATAATCTGGTAACATGAAAAGGGACGCCGCGTGAAATCACTCTCAACGCGAAAGAGTCGTGACACAGGTGCCTCATGTGTCACGGTCATGGTACCTCCATGACTAGGTGGTAAGTCATGTAAATCATGGTCATGCGTATATATAGCTCGGGCAATAGAATAAGTCATGAAATCAACATGTAAGGGATCATGGCAAAAGACATAAAAATGGGGAAGCATAGCAGTTCTGGGGATGAATCATGAAAAGAAAGAATGTCCTTACTGAAAGGACGGAATATCCGTACCTTATGTCCAGCAGTAACGGAAAGAGATGGATAAGAAGATGGAAGCTACTCCTGCTTAATGCGATCTACATGTTAAAGGACATATATAAGTTACTTGTTCATGATTAAGGTTACTTTCCATTTTTCAACTTTCTATTTTATAACTTTCTATTTTTAGTAAATTTCTATTTATTAGCATGATTCATTGATTATTAACGCCATGATTACATATTCCATGATTAATAATTTTTCATGATTAGTATTCTTGTTAATATTGGTACTATTCTCCAAAATAGCAGCTTCTAATTATAGTAGAGTTTCCAAACATAGACTTTCCTTAATTAACTTGCGCCGAGCGCGCTAGTGAGACGCGATATCCTGAGAAGTTGCGCGAGCGAGATGCGCGTTTTTTCCATGATAAAACTTTCCAAAAATGAGACTTTCTTAAAAATAGCAGGTTTCTCTAAATAGCAAGGTTTCCTATAAATAGCAGGTTTCTATAAGCTAGCAGGGTTTCCTAAATTGCCAGAGTTTTCTATATATAGCAGGTTTCTATATATTAGCAGTTTCTATTTCTGTATTATACAATCCTAAACCTTGATCTTAGAGCGCGCGAGCGTTTACGTAATTACCCTTTAGTTATTATTTTAATTTAAACAGCATGATCTTATTATCCATATTTTTTGCAAAACAAGCCCTTATAATATCAAATATGGTATTTTTTCATACTTAATACTTAATTACTGAATCATAACCTTGTACTTTTCAATAATTTTTACAACTTTTATGTCCCCGCATTTTTAATTAAATTTTCAATTTATTATATAGTATATATAATTAATAATGTTAAAATAAACCCTAACAATTATCAAATGACAATTTATACCGCTTCCACTTATTTTTCGCAAATCTATACATTATATTAAACATGCCCATAATCAGCCACAAGTTTCAGAAATTACAAATCACCACCTTATACTTTTAAAGCACAAAACCAGGGTACCAATAAATGCATAAAAACTAAACCCTAATTAGAAATTTTCGCCCATACTCTCTCCTCTCTCTCATAATTTTTCTACATTCATTAGCATAGTACATTGGACCTGGAAAAATATAAAAACCCTAACCTAATTTTGTTTTCCATTTATTTCGAGTCGCAGAGACTTTCATAATTCAAAATCGGCAAGAGATTGAGAGAGATACCACATAATTTATCTAAATCTTATTATACACATTTTTGAGGTGGAGAGGCGAGGAGAGGGGTAGGGAGGTCAAGGTGACATACATGTAATTATATCTCGTCATAAAAAAATTGTTAAAATCGAGGAGAGAGAGTGAGAATGATGCTGAGCGCGCTGAGCGGTCGAAGATGACGAGTAGAGGTCTGTGGTCAGGAGGTAAATTGTAGGTTTAGACTCTCATTTTCAAAGCCTTAATAAATCAAAATAACGTGCTTGTAATTTTTCCTCATTAACATATCAGGATGTACTATAATAGTAAAATGAGTTAATAAAAATACCTGAATAATCTATGGATGAATTTTATGAATTAGTTGAGTTTCGCTTAGGTATTTTTCGAATTAAAAGAACACCATAAATCGAAATCAACTACCCCCCCCCGCCCACCACCCGTCAACCGTCGCTAGCTGCTCCGCGAGCGCGCTTTAGCTAGCTCTCCCTTGTACTCGACCAAGATACCCTAGCAAATCGGGCCCCTTGCATAGTATAAAATTTGTGCCCGCCACCCTAATTACATTTAGGGTTTTTCGGAAATGAATTTTTGAAATTACACAAAAGAAAAATGTATCTTAAAAGATATACTAAGATAGGCAATGGGTGGCGCGGGGAGTGTGTGGGTATTTTTTAGGGTATGGTCAAGGGAAAAAAATTCCAATTAAAATGAGTATTGAGTAAGTGTGATTAGCACCTTATATTGAGAGGGAGAGTTGAATAGATAATTTCCCTTTATTGTTTTTATATTAAATTGTATAGATATAGTAATGTGAAGGCGTGTTGATTTTGGGGCAGGATGGGGAAAATATCAGATGTTAGTAAGGAAAGAAGGTTGTTCGTTGGGGATGAAATAGGATGTGTTTTAATATGAAGAGTAGGATTTCAATGACTTGTTTCTTGATAGGTTTTTTATAATTTATATGTTATTGATTTGTAGTTGATGCATGTGGGCCGGTGGGATTAATGTTGCGGACTGTGGAGGGATGGGGTGGTATTGGTGTGGGGGCACTTGTGCAGAGGGTGTGGGGTTGACAGGCATATCATGAATTTGTCTCATTTGTTTAGCGACTTGTTGCATTTGAATTCGTTTGATATTCCTTTAGATGTTGCTATCCTAATCTACTCCGTTTGGATGTGACAATTCGTTTGATTCGATAATCGTTTGGTTCTTGTTTGGAATATGCTACTGGATTCATTTCCATATTTGGATTCTTTGAAACTTGATCATTATTTTCTTTTTCCTATCTCTTTGCCCGAGCTATTTGTATCTAGTCATAGAGGTACCATGACTATGTCATTGATGCACCAATGGCATGGCAATATCTTGGCGGTGGATTAGTCCACGGCGTCCCCGTATGTATGTGCACTTATATATCTGATTATAAATATGATCGTAAGTACACTCGCCATAGGTGCTTGTGTAATATGGAATAACTTTGTTTTGCAGGAAGCGTATGGGATGCAGCCTAGGTACTTTGACCATTCAGTTCAAGGTAATAGTTGTGTGTGTGCAATACACCCCATATCACATTTGGTACATCAGGGAATGCATACCTATGTACATTTGATTATGACTATCTTATTATTTGTTTAGGGTCTAAGCATATGGCATGCTTTAGACCTTAGTTTTGGTTTGGGCCTCGTGGACATTATCCTTTATTACTGTATCTATTCATTGTTCTATATATATATATATATATATATATATATATATATATATATATATATATATATAATATAATATATAATAAATATATATATATCGTTTGGCATTTGTTTGGAAAGTTCTCGTGATCCGTTTCGTTCATTCCTTCGTTTCATTACCGTTATTATTATTATATCTGTTCACTGAGCGTTAGCTCAGCCGCGTTTTCTTTTCCTGCGGCAGGTATTAAGCGGGAAGCTGGGAAATGAGTGTTGAGAGTAGGAGCTTTTAGAGGACCCACCTTTAGAAGAACCCTTTTGATTTGGATTTATGTTTAAGACCCTTTTCCTTTTGAAGATTTCTTTCATTTGACTTTGTTGGAATTTAATACTTTTGGAAGTCATTTGGTTTCATGACTTGGTATTTTAAATTAATAAAGTCTTCCGCTTGCGTTTATATGTTCTGATATGACACCATAACGTAACTCTTGGTCTCTTTATCGGAGCGGGATGTTACAATTATGGTATCAGAGCCAAGTTGAGCCTTGTAGAACCTAGGTTATGACCTGTGAGGATTTGGTAGAAGTTAGGTTTCCTTTTGATATGATCGCTTCCTTTCGTATTTTGATCTTAACTCTAAATTGTCTTCGCTGTTTCATTCGTTGACCAAGGATTTTCTTTGACCAAGGATCAGGCAGCTAACTCTTTAGGTACCATTTCGGGAACTCTCTTTTTGAATGGTCGTGCTGTTTTTTTGTCTTATTTGATACGGGTGCAACACATTCTGTGGTTTCTGTTTCATTTGTTAAACACCTTAGCATCTTTCATACGCTGCTTAATTATACCTTACCGATGTCTACGCCTATGAAAAGTCTGACCACGAATATCAGAGTTGTCCGCTTCGTTTTGATGATAAGATTCGTTTTGCTAATTTGCTTCCCTTAGAACTAAGTGATTTCGATTTTATTCTTAGTATGAATTGGTTGGCTGAACATCGCGCCCCTATCGCTTGTCATATCAACCGTGTCATCCTTGATAATCTGAATAGCCCTGAATTCATTTACCTATTTCAATTTCGAGGACGAAATTTTCTTTTTAGAGGGGAAGAGTTGTAAAACCCAAAAATTTGAATTTCATTTCATATTGGTAATTTTGAATATAACCTAAAGTTTATTAATAAGCAATTGAGATTGAAACCTTAGGTTATAATTTTTAGAAATTATAAGGATATAACATAAGGTATTTGTTTAAAAAAATATATAAAACTTATATATGTATATAAATATGGTCGGCCCCATATTTAAAAAAATAAAATAATATATTTTGTAATTTTGATTATTTTGTATATTTATTTTCTTTTTATAAAAAAAAATTGTTTTAAGGGATAAGTATTAAAAGGTTTTAGCAAGTATTTTGTGTAATCTTCAAAATGGGAAAAAATATATTAGTTCCCCCCCTCTTTGAGTTATAACCGGCCTATATGGTGTATTAACACACCATATCTTTTATTTTGTTAAGCAAAACATATTTTAGGAATGAACTGTGAATAATGTGTAATCTTTTTAAAGTTATAAAAGATATTGTCCTCCTTCTCTCCATCCTTGTAAATTCGGCCCCCTCTCTCCCATTCTCATCATTCTCTCAAAATTCTTACTCCATAATTTTGTTTACTCTTCCATTAAAGTTTCAAGCAAGAAGAAGGTTTAGGTGTTTTTGAGTAATCTAGGTGTGGTTTGATCTTCAATCTTTGGTGTGTTCTTGGTGTTTGATTTGTACTCCTCCCTCATTCCATAGGTAAGTCTTAATTTGTTTCATTCTTATGTCATCATGATTTCATATGCAAAAGTTTTCATATAAAACCTAAAAGATTATAAGAAATAAAGTGTTTATATTCTTGTCAAATTCTCTAGGGTTAATCTAATTTAAAATGGTTTAATTACATGTTTTCAAACCTTAGATGGCCATTAATGATGTTATTAATAAAAAATATAAGATTAGAAACCCTAGGGTTGGTTTTAATGGGTGTTGATTAGAGTTTTCATGGTTAATAATTATGGGCAGAATTTAAGGTCGTGTTTAACGAAGTATATCTTAATGATAAAAATTAGTTTTGACATAATTCTTGAGCCTAAAGTGAAGTTCAATGAATCTAGTTTCTGGAAATCCTGGCCTTGTCCAATTGGAGGCCGGTAAGGTCGATTTTATATTTTATAGATTAAGTGACGAATCTGGGATTTCTAATTCAAAAAATCCAGTGTAGTATTTTGAATTTTTTATTATCAAACCATAACGCATAGCCTTTGAAATAACGTGGTTAATCTTCATGATATAAGCTAAATCCATGATTTTTTTTGAGATTTTTAAATAAATGTCTAATTAATGGGTAAAAACGAGTCAACTTTTCAACAAACGTTCTGTCTTCTGCCAGGTCCAAATTCGTGTCTTTTTTGATAACAAGGGTCCAAAGGGATACTTAAACATGGAAATAAATTAACTAATGAATCATGGTTTAATTAGACATAATGCAGAACCTCGGTAATTTTTGGTGTAATTTTTGAAGATGTTTTTATGGGTCTTTTAAGTATGGAAGCTTACCTTAAATAAGTAGTAAAAATCTGGAATTTTTGAGAACCTTAATTAAGTCAAGTAAATTTTATTTATGGTAAGATCAAATGAAAACAAAACTTAACAAGATAATGTAATATATGGTAATCAGTGGTTCTTTGTAGATTTCGGTGAAGGTGTGTGATCTCTTGCTTTTGTGTTCATTTATCTCCGATTGCTTATTCGTTAAGGTACAAATATTGTTGATACATACCTCTCTTTACTATTGTTACAATTTATAGGTTCTTTAGTTCGTTCCGTTATTCGTACAGATATTCCGTCCTTTTAGTAAGTACATCTCATGACTTGATTCTCATTTGTCTAGCTACTTGATTCATTTGATATTCGTTTGATTTGCTATCCGTAATTATGACTCGTTTGATGTTGACAATTCGTTTGATTCGATAATCGTTTGGTTCTTGTTTGAAATATGCTACTGGATTCGTTTCCATATTTGGATTATTTGAAATCTTTGATCATTTGTTATCTTTGCCTATCCTTTGCCGAGCATTTGTATCTCAGTCATGGAGGTAACCATGACCGATGTCTTGTGCACCAATGACATGACACTATCTGTGGGCGAGTCGTTATCTTGATTTAATTATTGGTAACTTGTTTAGTTAGCTTAAATCTTTGCTCGAGCTATTTGAACTAGTCATGGAGATAGCATGACCATGTCATTGATGCACCAATGGCATGACACTATCTGTTGTGGTGTGATTAGTCCACGACGTTCCCTTTTGAATGATGGCCTTTGATTATTACTGTATTAGCTTACATATGTATGTATACTCGTCATTGTACTTGTGTATATGGATATGACTTTGTTTTGCAGGGAGCGTATGGATGCATCCTAGGTACTTTGTTCCGTTCAGTTCAGGTGAATGGTTGTGTGTGTGCTATACACCCCATATCACATTTGGTACATCAAGGAATGCATACCTGTGTACATTTGATTATGTGACTATTTGATTATATCTGTTTAGGGTCTATTCATGTATCATGTTTAGACATTTATCTGAGCTCGTGGGCATTCCTTTGTTGTTCTTGATTCTTATTCATTCGATTCGTATTTCGTATGATATTTGTTTAGCAGGTTCTCGTGATTCGTTTCATTCATTCTTTTGTCTTTTTCCCTCATTATTATTATATCTGTTCACTGAGCGTTAGCTCAGCCGCATTTTCTTTTCCTGCGGCAGGTAATAAGCGGGAAGCTGGGATTTGAGTGTTGAGAGTAGGAAGCTCTTAGAGGACCGACCCTTGATAGATTCCCTTGTTTGGATTTATGTTTAAGACTTATTTCGTTGGAAGATCTCTTTTCATTTAGTCTTTGTTGGAATTTAATACTTTTGGAAGTCATTTTGTTTCATGACTTAGTATTTTTATTTAATAAAGTCTTCCGCTTGCGTTTATATGTTCTGATATGACACCATAATGTGACTCTTGGTCTCTTTATCGGAGCGGGATGTTACAATTATGGTATCAGAGCCAGGTTGAGCCCTGTAGAACCTAGGTTATGACCTGTGAGGATTGGGTAGACATTAGGTAGTTGTTAGGGGTTTAGAGTTTTTGGTATAGAGTTTAGTGGTTAGGGGTTTAAGGTTTTTGGTATATATTTAGAAGTTTATGTATATATATCACTTGTGATATTATACCTAATGGTTAGGGGTTTAGGGTTTTGGTATAGGGTTTAGTGGTTAGGGGTTTAAGGCTTTTGGTATATGGTTTAGTGGTTAGGGTTTTGGGTTTTTGATATAGGGTTTAGTGGTTAGGGAGGGAGGTTTAGGGTTTTTGGTATCGGGTTTAGCGGTTAGTGGTTTAGGGTTTTGGTATAGCGTTTAGTGGTTAGTTGTTTAAGGTTTTGGTATAAGGTTTAGTGGTTAGGGGTTTAGGGTTTTTGGTATAGGTTTTAAAGTTTATGTATACATCACTTGTGATATTATACGTAGTGGTTAAGGGTTTAGGTTTTTTTTATAGGGTTTACTGGTTAGGGGTTTAAGGTTTTTGATATAGATTTTAAAGTTTATGTATACATCACTTGTGATATTATATCTAGTGGTTAGTGGTCTAGAGTTTTTGGTATATGTTTCAGTGGTTAGGGGTTTAGGGTTTTTGGTATAGATTTTAAAGTTTATGTATATATCACTTATGATATTATACTTAGTTGTTAGGGGTTTAGGGTTTTTGGTATAGATCTTAAAGTTTATGTACATGTCACTTGTGATATTATACCTAGTGGTTAAGGGTTTAGGGTTTAGTGGTTAGGGGTTTAGGGTTTTTGGTATAATATCAGTGATAGATAACGTATGAAAACAGAAGCAACTGATTGATAACTGCCAAAAATGTCTCAAAACGGCCAAATACGTTTGAACACGGACAAAAACGCGCGAAAGTTGGCGAAAACGCGCGAAAGCTTAAGAAAATGCGTGAAAGCGGACAAAAACGTGCGAATGCGGACGAAAGCGTGCGAAAACGTGTGAAAACTAGAAGGGATGCTAAATAGTTTACACGTTTGTTTTACGTTTTAAAAGTTTGCTTTCAAAAATGTTTAGATCCGAGTTATATGTTTAACCAATTCACAATATGAACAAGCAATAAGTATCTAAACTAAAACTAGATAACAACAATAATAATGTAAAGAGATAAGGAAAGAAACAACCAAACCAAGACACCAAGATTTTATAGTGGTTCGGCTACGAAGCACCTCTTCGCCCTACTCCACTCCCCGAGTATCCGACTCGAGATTTCACTATGTCAACAAGCTCCCTTTAGGCGGAGAAAACCGTTTACACGTCGCTTACGTTATTTTCCGACACTAAGCTAAATGTCGAGTCCTAATCTTAGCTAGAACCAATCTACCACTTCACAAGATATACACACTCACAAGATCTACACTATCGGATCTACACAATATCCGAATCACACAAATACACAAGATAAATACAATAGAGGTTTGGTACTTAGAAGAAAAGAGGAGAGATCACTAATTAACACTTCGTTTCTTGACGAATACGAGTGTTCTTCTCTTGCACTTGAATGAGAGGGAAGAGATGAGAAGAAGAGATTAGATCACTTGAAACAAGATCTAAGTATGTTAGTGATCAAGAGTTTTAGTGAGAGAAAGAAGTTTTAGAGAGAGAAAGAAGAGACTGAAAAATTTCATGCAAAGAGGAATATTTTTCTGCTGGGAGTGGAGCAGTATTTATAGACAGGAAATCCCAACGGTAACTGGTGGCGGTCCCGGCGGTCCCATATATATAAGGGGGCCGCCACTAGACTCCGCTCCTGTTTTTGTCTTTTTGTGGTGAATGTTGTATCTGTTATGGAACCTTTCATTTTGGGGGGAAAATTTGAATTTCAAATTTTAAGTTTTTAATAAAACTTTTCTTTTAATTAGAAAATATTTTGTAAATGTATTTTTGAGAAAATACTTTTGTAGAATTAAAAGTGAGGATTAAGAGAAAAATATTTTCTTGATCACTAATCATGCTTGATTATTTTGTTTGTCCATACCTTAAGTGATCACTAATCTTAGAAATGAAATTTTGCATTTAATAATTTGTAAACGTTTATTTTTATTGTAAACGTTTTTACATTTTGTTATTATCAAAACGTTGAGAGGTCAAAAAATATAAATAACGTTTTTAGACATTATTTGTATTAACAATCTCTCCCTTTTTGATGATGACAAAATATAAACTCAATTTAAATAAAATTAAAGATGTCAAATTATTAAATGAGTTATGTTCCATTTCTCTCCCTTTTTGTCGAATTCAAAAAGAATAATCGTCGAGTTGTTGAAGGAAGAAGGAAATCGACGATATCAAGACTCCCCCTTGATGTAAGCTCCCCTTTGTTCGGGGCACCAAGGGGTCGATCTTACGAAAATTTTGTGCTACAAAACAAGGTTAGAAGAACAAGTGCAAGACAAATATCTTTTAAAGTAAAAGATATTTCAATTGCATTTAATATGTGAAAACTAGAAGGGGGGATGAAGAGTTTACACATTTGTTTTACGTTTTAAAAGTTTACTTTCAAAAATGTATAGATCCGAGTTATATGTTCAATCAAATCACAATATGAATAAGGAATAACTATCTAAATCAAAACTAGATAACAACAATAATAATGTAAAGAGATAAGGAAAGAAACAACCAAACAAGACACCAAGAGTTTATACGGTATTGGCTATGAAGCACCTCTTCGCCCTACTCCACTCCCCGAGTATCCTACTCGAGATTTCACTATGTCAATAAGCTCCCTTTAGGATAAGAAAACCGTTTACACTTCGCTTAAGTTATTTTTCGACACTAAGCTAAATGTCGAGTCCTAATCTTAGCTAAAACCAATCTAACACTTCACAATCAATACACAATCACTAGATCTACACTATCGGATCTACACAATATCTGAATCACACAAATACACAAGATAAATACAATAGAGTTTAGTGGACTAGAAGAAAAGAGGGAGAGATCACTAAATAACACTTCATTTCTTGATGAATACGAGTGTTCTTCTCTTGCACTTGAATGAGAAGGAAGAGATGAGAAGAAGATATTAGATAGAGGTAAGTTATTAGATCACTTTGAAACAAGACCACGAGTATGATTAGTATCAAGAGTTTTATAAGAGAAAGAAGGTATTAGAAAGAGAAAGAAAAGACTAAAAAAATTCGTGCAAAGAGGAATCTTTTTTTTGCTGGGAATAGAGCAGTATTTATAGGCAAGAAATCCCAACGGTCATCTGGGGGCGGTCCGGTGGTCCCAGATATATCTGTGGGCCGCCAAGCCTATAAAGGGGCTGCCCCTAGACTCCGCTCTTGTTTTTTTCTTTTTGTAGTGGTTGTATCTGTTATGGAACCTTCCATTTCAGGGAAAATGAATTTCAATTATTAAGTTTTTAATAAAACATTTCTTTTAAATAAAAATATATTGTAAATGATTGTTGAGAAAATACTTTTGTAGAATTAAAAAGTGACGATTAAAAGAAAAATATTTTATTGATCACTAATCATGTTTAATTATTTTGTTTGTCCATACCTTAAGTGATTACTAATCTTAGAAATGAAACTTTGAATTTAATAATTTGTGAACGTTTATTTTTATTGTAAACGTTTTTACATTTTGTTATTATCAAAACGTTAAGAGGTCAAAAAATATAAATAACACATCTATCTTTACACACATGAACTATTTCTCTTGATTCAACCCACCACGTAATATCATCATCCTGCACAAAGTAAGCTTCAGATACATATGTAACATAATAAACCTGAAAAGATTTATTAAACATATTATGACCTTTTAGCGAGTTGGTAGAACCATTTGTGCCTGAACCATTGGTTTTGTTGCCAACTTTTCCACCTTTGCAATCCTTTTTCAAGTGTCTAGGTTTCCCACACTTCCAACAAGTCACCTTAGACTTTTTTTAGGATCAATTTTGGTGTTATCATGATGCTTACGTTTACCCTTGTTGTCATTGTACCTGGAAGAGCTATTATGCTCCACCATATTGACAACTGAAGGACCAACAACATTGTTGCCTTTTGGCTTGACACTATCCTACATCCTGAGGGACTCTTCAATACGTAGATGACTGTCCAACTCTACAAGAGTTAATTCCTCCTTTAAATGTTTTAAGGTGTGCTTGAAATCTTTCCAAGAAGGAGGGAGTTTGTCAATGATACAAGAGACCTGAATAGCCTCATCCATGTTCATCTTATGTTGTGTAAACCTTCCAAGTATACCAAGAAGTTCATTGTATTATTCCATAACTAGTCTTGAATTAGTCATTTTGTAATTGGTGAAATTACTAACAAGGACCCATGATAGTCATGATAGTTGTAGAAAAGAGGATGGCCCATGATAGGTGGTTAAGGTTGTGGTGGAGATAGTGGTGATGAAGTGTCATGAATGTGATCAAGAGGAGTGATTGGTGACAAAGAGGGTGTGATATCCAAAGAAGGATGACTTTGAAGTCGTTGAGGGTTTAGAGGTCTAGGAGGAACATCCGAAATGTTGTCAAGCAAAGGGTTCAAATTATGAAGAGAAGTTGGTTCATGTGAAGATGGTGGTGAAATTTAAAGTTTTGAGTGAAAGGAAGAAGATGTGTTCTCTTGACTTGATGATGTTTGATTAGTAGATGTGGTTTTTGATGGTGCATTGAAGGAGTTAGAGATGAAGAAGTTGTTGTAGGAGAAGGTGTGGTGGTGATATCTTCATCACTAGATATGTTAACAAATAGTTATCTAGGAGGGATTATGGTGAGTTTGATTTTTATGGAAGGGTTAGATGAGGAAGCATTGGTGGAATTCATGGTAGATTGGTATGAGGAAGATGAAGATGATGATAGAAGTGGGGAGGATGACTTATTTAATTAGTGATGAAAAGATCAAAGTGGAAAAGCATGAGAGTTGAGTTTTTGGATTCCAAAAGTGGTTTAGTAAAATGCGGAAGGTTTAGTTAGGTCTAAGAAAGAATAGTCAACTGCACAGAAAATTAGGAGCCACAGTGGAAATTCCGTGACTTCTGATGGCGGTCCCATAAATATCTGGCGGTCCTATATATATTAGGGGGCCGCCCAGTAGTTATGGGGGCCGTTCTATGGAGACAGGAAATTTTTCTAGTTTCTTCTGATTTTCTGTAAATCCTGTATAGAGACAGTTTCCTATTTTTCCCTTTTGTAGTCAATTCTAATTCATCATGAACCATCTAATACTTAACAATCAAGGTTATAATACTAAACATCCTAAGCTCAATCAAGAAATCATATTTAGGCAAATTGACAATTTTATAAGCATGCATAATATAACAGTAGCCAAAGCGTATCAGGGTGCATGCAAGTATGGGTTTAGGATGATAAAATTGAATGATCATCCAAGACAAGTAATGTTGCCCGTACTTCGTACTAAGTTACTAATAAGTAGTATAAGTTTGAATACCTAAGCATAATAGATTGGTAAATAATATAGATAATAATGTCATAAAGTAATTTCCCTCATAGCTCACTTCTTCATGTTTCTCCATAACCTTCTGAGACTTTTTCTGATTGACCTTACTCCACCACGCTGCTCATCTCGTAATTGAACTTGACGGTTGATGATTTTGGTTTGGCGGGTGTAAAATGGTTCCAAGTGAGGGTCAATATTAGGTGGGTTTTGAAAAACTTGAGGAACTTGATTGGTTAAAGAATTGACATAACGAATGGGGGAAGGAGTGCTTGCACGTGAGGTCCCTTCCCTATTTCCATCATCATCATCATCATCATCATCGTTGAGATGAGAAGAAGATGGTTGGTCAAAGGCGGAAGAAGAAGAAGTGGAGTGACGACCTCTTCTCGTGCCACGATCCTTTCTAGGCTTTCGCTCTTGTTGAGCGGCAAGAGGATTCATGACACGATCGTACAAGACATAAGACATATTATTTAATTCAGGATTTTCATTCATGATGACATTAAACAAATGGGTCAATAACATACCATAGGGTAAGATTAACCGTTTTTGTTTAGTGACCCACTCCATTCGTCAAGAAATGTGGGAAGCCATCGAGAGGTTACAACAAAGGTGAATCACTCAATATTCTAGATGTCAAGGACAAAATTATTTGGGAGTTTTGGTCATTCACCTCTCCACGATGAGAGCAATTGAGTCTTACTACATCAAAGATTCTACCAGATGATGAATGAAATGATCAGAAAAAACAATGTGATGTTGCAACAATGCAAGCATGTTTAATTTCTCAAACAACTTCATACACGAATGGTCAAGATTTGTCACGATTGTGGGATGCAACAACACAAGTTGGATGAAGTTTCATATCACAAGCTCTTTGGACATTCTGAAAAACAATACCAAAGGAAGTGAATGAACTCCGTGCTGAAAAAATGGCCAAGAATGCTAACCCATAGCACTTGGTGCTATCTGATCAATCAATGCAAGATCTTTATTTTTCAAAACACAAAACATCACAAATCATATGCACCAACATCCAAAGCTTCACTTCCAACCAGATCCTCATGCTGGCTACATGATACAAAGGCAAAGAGATAGGCCAAACCCAATCACACCTCCATCTGTGTCTAAGCTTTGAGAAGACAGTGATCCTGAAACAAGCTCAGAAGGACAAAGTTATGCAGAAGAATTTGGCTCTCATTGCAAAGACTCAAGAAACTCTACAAACCTACCAATTATACAACCTCAGAACTCAATCATACACAGAAACAAGAATGTGGTTACTATTCCAAGATTCATGACTGGACAATCAGATTGGTCGTCTTGGGAATCAGATGGCAGAAAATTGTTGGTTGGGGCTAGGGAAATGTTGTGGTCCAGTAGTGCAACAGTCTGGGATACAGGGCTTTTACTTGCAAGGATATTTGGTCTTTATGCTAAAGGAATGCAGAAAGCCAAAAACGGGTTTAGAGACTCCACGTATCAAAGGAAAAAGATGTTGTTGTGGTAAACAAGCTGAGAAGGTGTTCAACTTCAAGCAGAGCAATCTGACTGGCTACAGACACGGTGAGGAAATGTTGAACAAAGAGTTGGAAGCCATTACCGTTACATGGTAAAGATTCAAAGGGTTCCTATGCAGATCAGGCAATGACGCTGAGCCATTGGGAACATGTACACTACGATAATGATCATAATATGTTTGCCAATGACTTACAACATTTTGAAGCATCTGAATCCATTCGTTAAACATGTGCAGGTGGAAAGGGTGATAGTAATGATCATTCACTGAATCACCGGATATGTGTGATAATGATATTCAGGATGACCAAAATGATGTAGAATGTGATAATGAGCGTGCTGCACTTGCTATTTTAATTGCTAATTTAAAGCTTGATGTCGATGACAATAAAAAGATACAGATGAAAATAAAAAGATTCAAAAGCAATTAAAGAAAGCAAACACATCACTTGCTCATGAATTGACTAAGTGCAAATCTATTCTTGCAAAAACTAGTAGAACTCTAGGGGAGTCTAATAGTATTAGGGATAGTTGTCTAGTTGCACTTCAAAATAAACAGACTGGGTTTGAGAGATATAAGACCTTAAATGACCGTACAGTTGACTATGAGAAAATTGAACATAAGTTAAATGAAACTCTAGGACTATTAGCTCAAAAAGACATTGACATAAAAGAAGGTTTAAAACTTAAAGCCTACGAAATATCAGTTGTCCAAGAAAAACACGATGAGTTAGTCAAATAGAGTCTTTTAACAAAGTCACATTACGAAGGTCTTGTCAAAGAGAAAACAAAGGTAATAACGGATTTGAAACTTAAGGAAGAAAAAGACATTGACAAAATGATTTTAATGGAAAAGCAATTAAAGTTTTTGAATAAAATCGTTTACAAAAGAAATCAATCAATCCAAACCATTCATATGTTAGCACCCAAAGGCCCAACATTAAATGGTAGACCTACCTTTGCAAATCCAATGTACCTTAAAAATGCTCAGTCTGAGAAACCATGTTTGTATGAGATCCCATATGACCAATCTGATCTGGCAAATAGACGCATCCCCGATAGGGAAGAGACTTTGACTCTTGAAAATGAGAGTCGATCAAAATTGAATAAAGACTTAGTGCGACCTTATGACTACAAAAAACTAAATAGTCTTTATGAAATCTTCAAACCTCCGACACAGGAATATCATATACAGTTAGCACATGCAAATGAAGTAAGAAAGCATATGTGGAGAAAATCTTTTATGAAAACTAAACCAAATATTTTCAAAAACATCAATTTCTTACCAGTTTCCAAATCAATAAGCAAAAGTAGACAAGCATATAATGTCATGACGAACAACATAAATCATTTTAGAGAACTTGTCAATCAAGCTTGGGTAAAACACTCAAAGGATCATTTTCGTGCACCATCTGCTCATGATATGAAAATCCTAATTAAGACATGTTTGATGCCTCTTGCCCTAAAGACACAGAATGATAGTTTCGCATTTGTTCATGAACTTAAGTAAGAAATGCATGCTGATTTAAAGTACGTTGAGTCCTTTGAGAAAGAAATTGACAAACTTGAATCTGATAAACCAGAATTTTCAAACATGTATGATATACTTTTGCAAGAATGTGTGTCTAATGATGTTATGTGTTCTTATTTTCATTCTTTATCTGATTTAGATGTGCACACTGAATTGCAATGCTTATATCTTCATAAAGTCAAAGAATGTGACTGTCTTGCACAAAAGCTTTTGAAACAAACTGAATATGTTAGTAAAGAAGTTTATACTGAGCTTTTACGAAGTTTTGCTAAATTAGAAAAACACTCAATTTCTCTTGAACTCGCTTTACAACAATGTCAAGAACAAATAAAAAATGATACAGTTTGCAAAGAAAAAGTGGCAAACGTATTTTTAAAAGAACGTGAACAATATTTTGAAATACAAGATTTGAAAGCTCAATTGCAAGACAAGAACATTGTCATATGTGAGTTAAAGAAACTCATTGAAAAATGCAAAGAAAAATCTATGGAAACTAAGTTTGATAAACCATCTGTTGTTCAACAACCAATTGCTCAAAGGATTCCAAAACCATCAGTTTTAGGAAAACTGACTCCTTTTTTAGACTCTTTTGAGAGAAAACATTTTTCAAAGACAAAGTCGGTTCCCAAAACTAATGTGTCAGAAGGTTTATAAAAAACAATCACTACACAGATTTTGCCTCAAACAGCAAGGCAAGCTGTAAGAAACACAAATGTGATTAAACCATGCATGTATCAAATTGACACTAGGACAACACAAACTAGAGCACCACAGTTGCCTCAGACTTCTAAGAATACTAATCCTCGTGTGTCTACCTCTACAGGAGTAATTCACAAAACTACTGTTAGCAGACCACAGCTTAGGAGCACTCAAATGAAAGATAAGGTCGTGCCAAACACTAGTCAAGTGAAGTTTAAGAAGACTAAAGTAGAAGACCACCATAGGATTTCTAGTATTTCTAATAAAATAAAGTCTGTAACTGTGTGTAATAACAGTTTAAAATTCAGAACTTCGAATGTTAATGTTGTCTGTGCTACTTGTGGAAAATGTGTGTTTAATTTGAATCATAATTCTTGTGTTTCTAAATATTTGAATGACATGAATGCTAGAACTAAGAAGCCTAAAGTAGTGCCTATTAGTACTAGAAAACCCAAAAGTCAAGCGAACAAATCTGTTGCAACATACCCTAAGAAAACAGTTACATCAGAATCCACTATCCAGAATTCCATGAGTTACTATAGGATGGTGTATAAGAAAACTAGTAAAGCATAGAAATGGTGGATAGAACAACAATGCCCATCAGGATATAAATGGGTTCCTAAGACAAAAATGAAGTGGGTGCCTAAAGTTAGGAATGAAAATGTGCAAAAGAGAGTTAGTTTTGCCATAGATAATGCATCTAGGATAACTAATGTCTTGAAACTCACAAATACTTTAGGATCCAATTTGTCATGTATTCCATCGTCCTCTAATTCTCTTATAGATTGTTCAACTCATCCTATTCATTGTTGACTCTGGATGCACAAAGCATATGACGGGCAATCTAACGCTGCTGTGCAATTTTGTTAAAAAATATCTGGGTACCGTTCATTTTGGCAATGATCAATTTGATCTAATTCTTGGTTATGGAGATTTGGTTCAAGGAAATATCACGATCAATATGGTTTATTACGTCGAAGGTCTCAATCATAATCTCTTCTTGGTTGGTCAATTTTATGATGCGGGTTTGGAGGTTGCTTTCTAAAAATCTACATGTTTCGTTAGAGATCTTCAGGGAAACGATTTACTCGCTGGTAATCGTGGATCTGATCTCTATATAATTTCTCTTCAAGAAACAACTTCATCAACTCCAATCTGTCTCATGGCTAAAGCCTCACCAACTCAAGCATGGTTATGGCATCGAAGACTTTCTCATATTAACTTCGACTACATCAACGTGCTTTCAAAGAAGGATGTCGTGATTGGTTTACCAAAACTAAAATATGTCAAGGATCAACTATGTTCCTCTTGTGAAGTGAGTAAAGCAAAAAGAAGTTCATTCAAGACAAAAACTGTTCCAAGTTCAAAAGGACAGTTAAATTTGCTTTATATGGACTTATGTGGTCCAATGTGGGTTGCAAGCAGAAATAGGAAGAAATATATTCTGGTAATTATAGACGACTACTCCAGATACAATTAGACTCTCTTTCTACGATCCAAGGATGGAACCCTAGAACTTTTAAAAGATTATCTCACGATGATCCAAAGAAATCTTCAAGCCCTAGTAATCTCTGTTTGAACTGACAGAGGCACTGAGTTCTTAAACAAGACACTCGATGCATTCTTTAAAGAAGAAGGAATTAAGCATCAAACTTCTACTCCTCGAACACCTGAACAGAACGGCATTGTCGAAAGACAAAACCGTACTCTGGTTGAGGCTGCTTGGACGATGCTTTTAGCTTCTAAACTTCCTTTGTTCTTTTGGGCTGAAGCAATTGCAACCGCATGCTATACTCAAAACAGATCTATCATTATCCGGACACATGAGAAAATGACATATCACATCATCAATGACAGGAAGCCTTCAATTAAACACCTTCAAATTTTTGGTTGCACTTGTTACCTAACCAGAGATGGTGAAAATCTAGATAAGATGAAACAAAAAGGGGATTCGTGCATTCTGGTAGGATACTCCACTCAGTCAAAGGGATATCATGTTTACAACAAGAGAGCCCGATTAATAGTTGAATCCATACATCTTCGATTTTATGAAATCAAAGAGATGTCAGAGACGTCTGTTGCTAATGACACTTCAGGCCTCGTTCCCCAACGACAAAAGGTGTCAGATTATGACAACTCTAACCCCATTCCCCAACTACAACATGTTTATCCTTCAGCAGATACGACAGCTCTGTCACAACAAGAGTTGGATCTTTTTTTCGGTCCTCTGTACGATGAATTTTTCAATGCAGGTACTTCCCGTGTCAACAAGTCTTCTTCTCTCACCAACAATTCTACTCAACCAGACACAACACCTACAATAAATATTCAATCTTCAAAAGAACCAACAACTACAACAAATGTTAATGCTGAGGAAAATAACAATAATCAAGCAGAAGATGCACAGTTCCAACAAGATGAATTTATCAATCCTTTCTATACACCGATACGAGAAATTATTGAGTCTTCCTCACGTAATATTGATAATTCAAATATGCATACCTTTAATCAAACACAAGATTCCGAATACTGATGGACAAAAGATCACCCACTATCTCAAGTTCGTGGCAATCTATCCAAACCAGTGCAAACAAGACGACAACTTGCAACAGATCCTGAAATGTGTATGTTCGCGCTCACTGTGAGTACTGCTGAACCGAAAACCATTAAGGAAGCAATGATTGATTCTGCATGGATAAAGGCAATGCAGGAAGAGCTTCATCAGTTTGACAAACTCCAAGTCTGGGAACTCATCGACAAACTCATTGGCAAGAACGTAATCAAGCTAAAGTGGTTATGGAAGAACAAAAAGGATGAAGACCAAAATGTAATTCGCAATAAGGCACGACTTGTTGCAAAGGGTTATGCTCAGGAAGAGGGTATTGATTTTGAAGAATCATTTGCTCTAGTTGCTCGCTTGGAAGCTGTTTGGATTTTCGTCGCTTATGTTGCACACAAGTCTTTTCCAATTTATCAGATGGACGTAAAGACGGAATTTCTTAACGGTCCACTTAAAGAGGAGGTCTATGTTGCACAACTAAATGGGTTTGTTGAACCTGATCATCCAGAAAAGGTTTACCGTTTAAGGAAAGCTCTATATGGATTGAAACAAGCTCCAAGAGCCTGGTATAATAAACTCTCAATATTCTTAATGTCCAAAGGTTTTACTAAAGGTATAATTAACCCGATTCTATTCACGATAAGATATAGGGAGGACATTCTACTTGTGTAAATTTACGTTGATGACATTATTTTTGGGTCCACAAACCCTAAATTTTCTAAATGATTTAAAAAATTAATACATAATAGATTTGAGATGTCCTTAATGGGGGAAATGAAATTCTTTTTAGGACTTCAGATTCACCAATCCCCACACGGTATCTTT